>WOVY01015039.1:0-71390 GCA_013436015.1 Rhipicephalus annulatus | reverse complement strand
TGCCGCATAACAAAGCCATGGCATATTCATTTATATAGTGATAGTACACTGCACATTGCGGGCTTCAAGTCTAACACCAATAATGAACTAGAAATTGGCTTCGCGTATATCAAATCTCAAGGGTTCTGCTAGCGTGGTGCATGCACCAGAACCAATTACAGCAGATGAAGGGCGCACTGTGACCGCTAATTATCGTCGTCATGAGAATTTAACCATTCTTGAAATACCCTGCAATATCGCGAGAGATTCCTTTTGGCTCAAAATGACAGGCGAAAAATTCCCCGATAAAGCAAAAATTTCCTGCACGGATCATCACTGAGTGGGCTGCGCCTGTGAGAAGTACTTACCGCGTGTGTAATCGCTTTGAAAGTGGTGGTTCACTGCCGAATAGTGCTTTGTGCGGGTGAAACTAACCACTTTGGGGATATTCGCACTGCCGTGAAGCGACCTTTCAAGACTGAGTTAGGTTACGTGCCTGCAACCCTGTTAATTTTAAACAGCGAAGTTCAATCGACATTTGTATTTATAGTGGGATCATATCATATCATCCATCTATGTTAAAACACTTGTGGGCTCTCATCGCAATAAGAACAAAAATTTATTGAGAAAACTGAGTTCATGTGCGTTACCATAAAAAAATCAAGCAATGCTTTATACTGCACGGCACAAGCAATGAGGTGGCACCTCGCTTCCAATTTTCTTTGTATATTTGAATAGAACCATCATATGCATCATTATAAAATTTCTTGTACTGTTCTCGGGTCATCTCTATTCTCAAAATGTATATTCTGAATTTTTCTTTGTTTTGGAAATTTTGGGTACACAGTGTGTTTTTATTTCGTTACTTGATAAGACAGATGTTTGGGCTAGTTGGTGATAGGGAATAAACATATTTGTACAGCGCAAGACTACAAGTAGTTATGACGTAACTACAGAAGAACAGACAAGGACAGAAAGAGCGCTGACTTCAACTGAAATTTTATTAACGAAAATGCTGGAAATATATACTCATGACGAGAGCACCACCGCGCAATGTATTGCATCACAGCAAGACAATCATCATCTCATTATATGGTTACAACGCCACAGCTCAGCACAAGTTCACAATCAGTTGAGTCAAAGCCAGAAACTAGCTTTCTTTTTTCAGTCGGAGCAAGCGAAGACAGGCTGATACATCGATCACCCAGCATTTGCATTTCATGGCCTTCATAATCTCTCGTGTTAGCTGCTGATGGGGTTTGGCTACAACAGTGCATTTTTCGAAGTGTTGGAGGGCCCTATTAAGTTTTAAAAGCTCGTTATCTGGGCCAAGTAGGAAACCTAAACACAAATATTTTACTGTGTACAACTTGCAATGTAGTCATATTTTAAATCATACATTTAATAGAAACTTGCTTCCACTTTTGCTTCAACCCAAGAAAGCGCAAGTCAGAAATCTTGGGAGCTTGCTCAGACTCGGACTCAATAAACATTTTTGGGAGCCGTACTCACTATCACGAAAATTTGTTCAACCGCACTCGCTCGGACTTACTGTCTTTTTCGACCCCAATGCCAGTGCTTTTTTGCAACTTTATTTTTGCAACTTAGAAGTGTGGCAGTTTGGGCTAGTTGGTATGACATAACGATAGTTATAGCGCGAGCACGAAACGACGACAAAGAGACAAGGAGGACACGAGCGCTCGTGTCCTTGTCTCTTTGTCATCGTTCTGTTCTTGTGCTATAACTATCGTTGATTTTGCGTTTCAAAGAAATACTGCAAAGTATAATAATACCCTCATAAAGTGGAGAGAAAGTGCCATACATTTATACTCCGACTCAATATAAAGTGCGTATGAGCTGTGGCTATTGAGTTCATGTAGCAAGCTTTCTGCAAATTTTGTTGAATGAAAACAATGAAAAAAAATGCCGCCCGCATCTTCCCAGGGGGAGAACTCAAGTAAAATGCATTGCAGAGCAACAGGGGTGGGTGGGCGGGGTATCACATGAATGTTGCATAATTAGGTATCGTTTGGGAATGCTTAATTATTCATCATATTCACCATCCTGGCTACTCCCACTGCTAGGGATAGGTCTCTCCATAATCCGCCAATCAACCGGTCTTGTGCTTTTTGCTGCCACGTAATACCTGCGAACTTTTTACTAACTTTCTGTCTCCCTTCGTGCATTTGCCTTCTCTGGGAATCTAGTCAGTTACTTTTAGATGAGGAAGCATCTTATACTCGCGCCTTGTAGTGCGCCGTCCGCGCCGTCCGCACCGCTTCTCGAACATTCGACAGCTGACGCGCGCGCATGCGCAAGCGTCCGTCGCGCCGTCGCCTACCATCTGTGCCGCGCGCGCTTCTCCTCGAGAACAATCGACAGCTGACAGCGCATGCGCCCGTTCGCGCCGTCGCCAATCTGTGCCGCGCGCGCGCTCTCCTTCGAGAACATTCGACAGCTGACAGCGCATGCGCCGTCGAGCTGTATATATACTCAAGGTCGGCCGCTCGCTCGCTCAGTTGCCGCTCGTCCGTTGGTTTGTACGGTGCGTCGACGTCCGAAGTCGCCGTGAAATGAATGCCAACGAATCCACAACACAATGATCGACGTCCCTTCGACCAGCGCCGCCCCTTTCGCATAACGTGTGTCCGTGTTCACTCATTTTAACACCCCCTCCTACCACCACGTTAAACCCAATTAGCCATCGACCCAAAGTAAGTCGCAATTTACACACCCCATTTCACAAACCACGTGATTAACAGAATTTAGCCATCGACCCACGTAAGTCGCACTGTTTAACACCCCGTCCGTTAACCCAATTATATGCTCCGCATCCTCACTCAGTGTTCCCCTGAGGGAAGCTGCGGGCAATTTTAATGACCAGCGGTTATCCTGTTTACGTGCTTCATGCCCCGCCCACGTGCATTTGTCCTTCTTATTTCGTCTTTATTATTCTTTTTTTTAGAATAAGGGAGAATTGTTGCCTTCAACGTCAAGCGAATGCCAAGATGCACTTGACTGAAATCTGAACGCATGATCCAGAGAATGAGCAGTCGTTTTTTTACTAGCAGGCGCTGCCTGCATTGGCCTTGCGAGGCGCAACAGGGTGAGGGGAGCGACAGTTTTGCGGTTGTCTTTTGGGCCGGCACGTGACGCGAGCCGCACCGCCGTCGCTGGAGAAAGACATCGTGCGACTAAGAAATGCTCCACATTTAAAACGCGCTTTAGCTGCTTCTGGCAGGAAAACACCAGGCTGGGTAAGTGAGGGTTTAAATTAACCCTACATAGGTTTGCAAAAAAAACTACGTGGGGTTAAATGACAGGATGTAAGAATATGACACTTAGTGTCAAGCGGAGGGTGGTGATCACTAACTTGAGGATAATGTCTGGCGTGTCACAAATAAAATGGCAATAAGAAGATGACTGGATGATTGTGCTCCTGCACATTGTCCCGTTGTCTTTTTTAGTCCACGCCTTTGTCATGCGCCACACGTTTTTCACAATATAGGGTTAAACATTTTTCTATTCATTTTTTCTGCGAGTGAAATAGCTGGTTGTTTATCACTTCTAGAAATGAAGTCTGTCCCCAATCGCTTTATTTCTGTCATCTTGAATTTTAAATGTGCTGTCTTGGGAAGTGAGAGTGATTGCCTTTTATTTGTAAGGTGCCACCATCCTTTTGGGTATTTATCGCGTGTTTTTTTTGCAGGCTTTCTATTTAAAGTATGATGATGAGAAGCGATGTGCTCAGCATTCACAATGCTCATGTTATGCAAGGCCTTCAAGGGATTGTGGCCGAAGGACAACCTGCGGAAACTGTGCTCTCAATCGGCGCTGTGGTCTTCCGAGCAAAGTTGACCTTTGCTGAAGATCAGAGTGTGACAAACTGAAGCAGCAGACAGCTCCAAGACATGATCTCTGCAAGTCACATTTAGAGGAGCTGCAAAAAACAAAAAAATGAAAGGTGTATCCCCAGTGTTTATGTACTTTAATTACAACCATTTAAAACTTGGTGAATCGATGGCACTGCACAAAGCCGATAAATGCTCGTCAAACTGTGGAAATACAAAAAGAAGCATATGATCTTACCATACGTATGAACGCTTCTTCTTTCCGTTGCCCCCAAAAAGCACATGGTACAGCTAAGCGTACTTAGGAACTGACAACTGAGAACGTAGCAGATGTTGAACATAAAAAAATTTCTTGCTTAAAAAAGTCACGCTAATTGAACTTTTTATTGAACTTTGCTCAATAAATTTTCTTTGTATGCGCTTCCAAACAAGTGCAGGCATGAAATTTTAATTTGACTGCATCACCAAAGCGCCTAAACATACATATTATTTAAATTATACTCTCAATGCCCACAACATTGTACAGAGGAGAGTGGTGAATATATTTATGCTATACAATGTTATGCAAGACCACTTGAAAAGAATAATTGGTCTGACTTGTTGGCAACTGAGTGGAGAAGGTGGTTCTAAAGTTGAGGTGTAAACTCGCAAAGGCTTATGGGATGCCCGTGGCTCTGCACTGGCTTCCGGTTTAATGGCTCTCCATCCGTCTTCTGCGTCCCTCTTAAGGTATCGATGCGGTCTTTTTTTTTCATAGCAACCCAACGTGTATGCTGTGAATTTCTAGAGCACGTTAGCATAGCCACACCTACGACTGACCACGAAAAGAAAGCTTGTGCTGTCGTGAAATATTTTCAAGTGGCAAACAAACAGGTTGTACATGCTATCACAATTCTGCGTTTCTTCGGAATAATAGGTGGACGTGGACTTGGCTGTCACGTTCTTCAACTATTTACACTTGTATATTAATGCAGAGTGCCCACTAACGTGCTTATTCTTACAGGTTTCCATCTTTGGGGGTGCTCAGCTGCTTTTGCATTTGTAGTTGCACTGCAGCTCGCATCAATGTTCATTGTGTGAAAGGGGTATCCTTTATAACTGAAACTATGCGTTCAACGGCAACGGCCTGGGAAAACTGTTCAATCTTCGTTTGTGATAACCTCGACTATATTACAGCCCTGACAAAGCTTTAAAAAGCTAAATATGTCGGCGGCAACTTCATTTAGCAAAGTCGAGCTTGTTTGGCATTTACATATTGCATCGTGTCGGTAAACAAGCTGGTCGATACGACACTCACCCCATAGCCAGGCGCTGTGCTTGTTATACGTAGTTACCTGTTCTGCTCCATGTGCACTGGATGAGGTACGAATAAACTGATTACTAAAAGAAATGCTTGAAAAACTCTTGAAATCACCAGCAATTATCTTGCATAGCTGTTCTATAAATAGAACAGTATTTTCTTGTCTACATAACGTTACTGAGATAATTTTAGTAGGTGTAGTGAATAAGTGCTCAACGACGTTGGCGCATCGCGACGAGCTTGGGCACCGAGTGCCTGGCTTTTTTTCTTTCTTGATTTTCATAGAGATATGTATACATATATGGGAATGACGGCGGTGGCAGCGAAGGTAAAACAAGAGAAAGAAAACTGCGGAGACTGTCCATATAATTGCTACCGCAATAAAAGAGCCGACCTACCTCCTTTGTACGGAGGGCAGACGCGACAGCATCACCCCGTGTGCCAGGCCTGCCATTGATTGTTACAAAAACAGAGAAGAACGGGCCACCCATCTTTAAAAAGAAAGAAGGAGCTGAAGCACAGGGGAGAAGGGGGCATTGCAATAAACTTTGGTGTGATGACTGGCACTCGCGCTAATCGGCAGGCATTAAGACGGCTGTTATACCCTTCTGTCTTGTACTCTCAATGCAAACAGACTGTTGGTATCGCATAACTGCTAACAGCCTAAGTGAAACTAGCAAATATGTAGTATCTTTTGGACACAACATCGCAAAACTCAGATGAGAGCTGGCTGAAGGGACTATGATCACTCCAATTGCCGAAGCGGTTTTTGTGTAGTCAGGTATCTAAACGCAAAGCAGAGGTTATAGTAGCACAGAAAGTTTACAAGCATGTCTCATTAGGCCTCGAGATAGCGTGCTCGAGAATACGCCTCCTCCTCCTTCTCCTCCCACTCAGAAAATGAAAAACGTAGCATGAATGCGATGATGTGATGTTTAATTTTTTTAACCGTCAGCCTATCGACCTTGGAAAGCAAGAGGCGAACTTGTAACAAGGCGTAGACGCTTCACCGTGGGCCTTCCGACCGTAGAGCCGCCACCGATAGCCACCCTATTGAAAGCCGCACATATTAAAACTGAATTCCGACTGCTCTGACAGGGAAGCATGCTTTTTAATATGAGATGACATTAAAAAAAAGCTTGCGAAAATTTTGAATACGGACCCTAACAATCTCGAGTTCGAAATGGCAGGTTGTTTTAGGAGCTTTTTACCGCAACAGCGATTACAAATGCAGATGTGCTGATGAGAGGAATTACGAAAATGAACTTCTGAATGAAGATCTACGCAATAAAGTATATTAAAATAAATTGTCAACGCGTTTACACAGTGCAACGTGTTGTTCTATGGGCGCGAAGCGCACAAAATCAGACTGCAATATCAAGAAATCCACGATGAATCACTGCTGCAGTTTCCCCACACTGATTGGACTAGACGTCACGAGCCCCTGCGGAGAGCGCGTGTCACCGTTGAGCAGACTTGCACAACAGCAGTTGCGTCAATACCAAACATAGCATCGTAGACTACTTAGGACGCATGCGCGACCGCTGTTAATTTAGCGGAATAATTCTAGGCATGCAATTGTAACGTTGGTGGCCTAGAGAACAAAATGCACATGCTTTGGATGCGCCAGTGTGGTTATTGCCGGTGATAAATGCTTCCCAATCCGACTTTGGGGCAGTTGGCACAATTTTCGTGGATATAATCAGGATGGTGGAGTAAATCTGATTGGCGCAGTTGGCGCAGGAATGATATCGCTGCAAATGCAAACAATAATTAAATGTTACAGAGTTGCTAAGCCAAAACAACAATTTCAACCTCTGCCATGCCCTATTAAAGAACTAAGGGCGATTTTCGATCATGCGGAAAATGTGCCCTTAACGCAGAGTTCTTTTGCATCACATGCTTCTTGACGAAACGTGGCTGATGTGGATAGTATGTATTGAGGATAGATACTATCACTGGATATAACCTAATCAAAGGGATATTAGAGTTAAACAATCAATTAGGCCTTATACTCCAAGACTTCATTGTCCCTAATATCACTATCATAGCTTGAAGAATTGAAAATAAAATTAAGTTTGACGTCCGATTTATAAACGTCGCGCACAAAGATTTTTGCGTAACACCATCAATTTCAAAGTGGCAATTTTGTGTTTTCACGGCACTGGCCCAGTGAGGTTTTCTCAAACTTGGTAAGGTTGTCTCTGACCTTCTTAGAAGACAATGTACTTAACTTTCACTCAGTTGAAAATGACACAGGTCTTATCAGATTCTGTAAAAATCTATGACGTCATGAAAAACAGTGCAGGAGCTTCAAGATGGCATCACTTGCATTTTCTTTTGTCACCTTGTCTTGCTTACCAAGAGTCTTCTTGTGGTCGGTGTGGTGACTTTCGCATCGTAAAAGACTAATTTACAAATACGAGAAAAATCAGTTTTCCCCTTTTGTGTCTCTTTATGCTACCGTGGCAAGCGCAATGAACAAAGTTAAATGCAATGTTGGAAAATAAAAAACACAAAACTAAATGGCATGAAATTACCGCACATACATACCTCGTCATAAAGCGCAGGATCATAATCTCTTTTCAGGCTTTGCCAGCCATAAAAGCAGCAAAACATGACCTGTCGAGGGAAGAGGGTAAGCTCCTCAGTGAGGCATACAAAGCCTGACTGATGTGTTGCTCTCTCACAGTTGCCATATAGTCCAGACATACCAAGAGCATGCATGTTCTGGAGCAAGAAAAATATATATAGTTTTGGAGCAAAAAAAAGGCTTCAGTGCAGCTAAAAGTGTATTTTAAAGCACAGAAAAGTGCTTTTGGAGCAGGAAAAAAATGCAATTCAAATCAATCAAAAGCATTTTGCAAGCAGGAGAAAAGGCTTTCGAAGCCATTAAAGGCTCATTGCCGAGTGGGAAATTTGAATTTGTGAGAACTAAGACAGCCAAATAAATCTGAATTAATCAGCATTTCGTGAAGTTACATGCCGTACAGCTTGTACTACTTATAGCTAGTGTTACTGACCATACGTGATTTTGCGGCGCTGTCTTGACTTTCCATTCAGTGTCCACGTTCCACACCTACACTCTCGGGACTGCTATATGTCCCGGGTTTGTTTTAAACCGTTCTGTTACAATACTTTTGTATGATCCAACGCCTGAAAAGTGCCTCTTTGAGCAGGATAGAAGAAACCAGAAGGGCCTTTTGGAGCATGCTGGGAGCAGCCGTAAAGCCCTTTCAAGCAAGTTTAGCGCAGCAAGACATTTGGAGCAGACATAGCCTCGTTGCAAAGCACTTGTAAAGCAACACTTGCCCAATGCTGCATTTTTTAAACACATCACAAAAATTATGAAGTAGCCTTATTACTGCGCTACACATTATATGGACACTCTCGACGGGATTCTAGCCATTGCCGTCATGCCCCGTATGAAGTCCGAATCGCCAACATTTCCCCAAGCACCTTATAATCTACCCTAGAAGCGCACCGTACGAAGGCGACAAATGCGGCTGAAGCAGAGATCAAACCAGCCGGCCCATCGCCGTCCCTCGAAGGGCGCACGCGATAACATACAGAGTCAACAGGCCTGCCGTCGAAGCAGAGAGAAAGTGCTCCACCTGTTTTGAAAGACCATGAAAAGAAGCGAGGGCGGAGAGGGAGGCCGTGTCACACAAGCGGCGTTTATAAAGATTGCTGCTAAGGGCCAGTCAGAATCGCTAGTGCGCACGCTACCTTGGCAGCAATCACCGAGGGGTTTAATTCAAAGTGAACTTGATGAAGTGTTATAAAAATAAAACATTGGAGGACCTTTCAGCTTCTCTTTTAAAAAGTTGAAAGTAATAGCGATATCCCCACACATTCGCATACAAACACACTATCCCCTTCTCAATCTTTAGTCTGCCTTCATTTCTCGTATGAGGCCAAAACTATGCCGCAAGACAAGCCTAAGTGTAAGCGCCCTCCGGTAGTTATCTTTATTTTCATCAACCTTGGATTTTTTCTTGCAGCCAAAGACGCTGCTGCCGCCCCTGCAATTTGTGTGAAATGAGCTTTTAATTATATTGTACTAAAATTATTTTATGTGTGATATCTTCATCAGGGGTGTATGCAGAATTGTTTTATTGGGGGGTGGGGGGGCACCACCTTGATGTACAGTCGGTGCTGGGCAGGTAGATATGGCCGAGTAGCATTTTTGTGCTTTGCATGCCATGGCAAAAAAAATATTAAAATTGGCGATCAACGCTTGGCACGGGCCTGGTGTGCCGCACCCTAGATATGCCATCCTGACCTCTGCTGCCCCTGGCTATGCCACAGCATCAAAAACTTTCTGACTATACTCAAAAGCATGTCATTCATTAATACTAGGATCTTAATTCAAATAAATTGCATACTTTGTACCAGTTGTTATTCTTCTTCTGCAAATGGGATGGCAAAAAAAGCATGTGTGAATTTCACTTTAAGTTAAAAGTGAACCACAATTGTCCAGAAAGTTACTCATGAGGTTAAATTATATGCAATTCGTAAAATAAAAAACACAAGACTGAATAGCATAAAAGTATCACACATACACTTGTTGTCCTAAAATGGACGACGGTTGTCTCTTTTCAGGCTTTGCAAGCCATGAAAGCCGCAAAAAAAAAATGACCAGAGATATGAGGGCAAGCTCCTCAGTAAGGCATACCAAGCCAGACTAATGCGTTGCTTTCTCAGAGTTGCCACATAGTCCAGGTATTGGACATGGCTCTGCAAACAAAGATTACAGACACAAATTAACAGGAATCTATTACACATACTTCACATAGCAGTAAACTTATGATTAAAAAAGTGGCAGCCATATCAACTTTATAACAAAAGTGAAGAAAAGCTAAGCATCATGTAGCAAATTTATGAAACACAGGATCCAATAGTTAACTTTTTATTCACACAACAAAGGATTGTTCAAAGCATCATCATCAGCCTGGTCCATGTTGACTATAGACAAATTCCACCGGACTTGCGTCGCGAAAATGCGGTGTCGCTTTCTTGGTAGGCAAAAGACGCTCTGGCTACTGCAGTTTCTTTTGGGTTTTCAATGGTGCATGTGGTGTTCTCAGTCAAGCGACGAGAAAAAAAAAACGGTATGCCGACGAGCTGCGTCGCGGATGGAAGTAAGTCGCGTCTCGCAACTTAGGTCTTGTTTGTTGGTGCATATCGCAGCCCTCGGCGCTTATGAACTTCACAACGCTTACGGCGTCTCGCGTCGTTTTGTTGGCACACATTGCAGCCCTAAGCGCTTATGGCGGAAGTTACGTGCGGACGTCGCTATAATTTTACCCTTAATGTCGACATCCGCCTACCTTTATTAACAAGCATGGAATGGGTTTATAGGCTGAAAGACTCTCCCAATTTTGTATGATCATGTACAATCATATACTTATCTTGTACGAATCAGTTGGATTTTGGGTAGGAGCATAGCCAGTTTAGAATATTGCATCCTAAATTGGTTGAAACATTTTTTTAAAAAGTAATGCTCTTTTGTAGCAGTTTTGAAGAAGCTTGGTTTCACTTGCAGCAGTACCCCAATGAGCTTGAATACTTATAAGGTGCACATTCGTATTACTGCCCGAATAGGAAATGCTGATACACTTTAAAGGAGCCACGACATAAAATTTACTAATTGCAATATTTTTGCATCCATGAGTAGTTATCGACCCCACTAGAAGCGATGCGCGACCTAAAACGCAACTGAGGTACACATAACTGTAGTGAAGAAGAGGAGCTTCAGCGGCATTTCTCGGCGCATCAGGGGCATCGCCATCAGCATAAGCTCGTGCTTGCTGCGCTTGGCCGGACGCTGCTGACTGCTTCGCTTTCTGCATTCTGCGCTGCAAATAAACCCCGTTACAAGTGGTGGATTCTGCTGGGTTTCGATCACCCTGGAGCTTAGGAATCGCATTTTACCATCCATTATGCCTACCGACGCAAGCGCCGCTCCAACTTCTCCACCGGCACCGCCTACTGTTCTCTGCGCCGGTTCTCTGCGTCTGCGAGATCCCCCTGTCTTCTCAGGCACAGAAGACAAGGACGTTGACGACTGGATTTCAATGTACGAGCGAGTGAGTACTCACAACAAATGGGATGACACCGCCAAGTTGGCCTACGTCTCTTTCTACCTGTAGGACGTGGCCAAGCTGTGGTTTATAAACCACGAAGCGGAACTCCCTACATGGTCGGTCTTCAAAACGAGCCTCACACAAGTTTTTGGGCGGCCTGAGGTACGCAAACGCCGTGCCGAACAACGCTTACATACTCGGTCCCAGCAGCTTGGTGAGAATTTCACAAGCTATATTGAGGATGTTCTGGACCTTTGCAAGCGAGTTAACGAGTCAATGTCCGAAGAGCTTAAGATCAAGCATATCATGAAGGGCATTGAGGACGACGCTTTCCAAATGTTGCTTTCTAAGAGTCCTCGCACTGTCCTAGAACTGACCGAGTTATGCCAGAGTTTTGACGAGTTGCGCAGGCAACGTCTTTCCACCCGACGTCCCTCGGTGCTCGACGACTCTTCGTCCAGCCTTTCCACCCTTGGCACTATAGGAGAAGACCATGCCCCTCTTCTCTCTAAGATCCAAGAGTTCATCCGCGCTGAGGTCGCTCGTCAGCTCTCTTTGATGTCCTGTGTACCCGATCAACCACGCAGATCGCCGTCTACACTCCGCGACTTCATTCAAGACCAGGTCGCACAAGTTCTTCCTCCCGCCCGTGAACCTCCCCCAGTCGCCGCACCTCTCACGTACGCCGAAGCCGTTGCTCGACCTCGACAGCCTGCGTTCCAGTCAGCGCCTATGTATTCGCCGCCGCCCTTTTCGCCGCCGCCCTTTTCGCCGCCGACCTATTCACCGCCGACCTATTCACCGCCGCCTATGCCGATACCACCTCGGCCGCAGTTTTCTGCCCCCCAGCCGCAAGTCGGAGTCTACTCCGACCAATGGCGGACCTACGACAACCGTCCCATATGTTTTTCTTGTGGTGGTGTTGGCCACGTGGCACGTTATTGTCGTCGTCGCCAGGCTGCCCAGAACATTCGACGAATGCCCTCTTTCGACCCTCAGTTTTCGTCTACGCCTTCAAGCCCTCCTTCCTCTTCCTTTCCTTCTGATCGTCCACACGGCCCGACCCGCCGCTCCTCATCTCCACTTCGACGTTCGCTTTCCCCTATGCGTCGCCGTTCCGGACCCACCGACCAGGAAAACTAACGGCCGCAGTTCCCGAGGCACGAACTGCGTCCCCGTCGCCATGCACAAGTCCTCGCCCCTGTCCAGCTAACGTCATTGAAGTGTCAGTCGATGGTATCGTCGTCATGGCGCTTGTTGACACCGGAGCCGCTCTATCCGTCCTGTCCATGAACCTGTGCCGCAAACTCCGCAAAGTTCTGACGCCATTATCCTGCCTCTCTCTTAGAACAGCTAACGCAGAAAGTGTAACACCTCTCGCAGCCTGCACCACACGAGTCGTCATCGAAGGGATTGTGTATATCGTCGAATTCGTAGTGCTGCCCTCGTGTTCCCATGACATAATACTCGGCTGGGACTTCCTTGCGAATAATAATGCCGTCATTGACTGCTGTCGCGCTGAACTTGAGCTATCTGCACTTCCTGATGTTGACGCTGTCGAAGCCTCCCTGCCGTGTTATAAACTGTTTGTTTCCGACGACACCACCGTACCACCGCGCTCTTCTCTGCTGGTGACTGTGTCGTGTGACGCTATTTCCGACGGTGATGTTTTATTTACGCCCTCTGCCCTGTTCATTCAACGGAAATGTTCTCCACTGCCCATTGCTCTCCTTACTCTCCACCATGGCGTCACGAAGACGCTCGTGTACAATACGCTAGAAGGGCCTTTACCTTTATTCTATGGTGAATGTCTCGGTCACGTGCATCCGATCGACGCCCGTCACATTTTTGACGCTCCACCTAGTTTACTTTCTACGGACCTCAGCGCACTTATTTCTGACTCTGTTGTTGACCAGTCACTCCTTGACGCTTTCCACCGCTCCATCGATGTCGCAACGTCTTCGTCAGAACGAAGCCAGTTAGTGAACCTGATGCAAAAGTTTCGTACTTCTTTTGACAGCCACGCTTCTGGCCTCAGTCGCACATCGAACATATCTCACAAGATTGACACAGGAAGCCATACGCCTCTACGGCAGCGCCCCTACCGAGTCTCAGCGTCGGAGCGCCGTGTTATTGACGACCAGGTTGCTGACATGCTCCAGCGGGGTATTGTACAGCCTTCTAACAGTCCCTGGGCGTCACCGGTCGTTCTTGTTAAGAAGAAGGACGGCTCCATTCGGTTCTGTGTGGACTATCGACGTTTAAACAAGATCACCCGCAAGGACGTTTACCCGTTACCTCGAATAGACGACGCCCTTGACTGTTTGCAGGGAGCAGAATACTTCTCTTCGCTGGATTTACGGTCTGGATACTGGCAAGTTCCTATGGAAGCATCTGACCGACCGAAAACAGCATTTGTCACACCTGATGGGTTATACGAGTTTACCGTTATGCCTTTCGGCCTTTGTAACGCTCCAGCCACTTTTGAAAGAATGATGGACGCTATTTTACGAGGCCTCAAGTGGAACACATGTTTATGCTACCTCGATGACGTAGTTGTCTTTTCCACCGATTTCGACACCCATTTAAATCGTCTCGAACACGTCCTCACACGTCTCACCGACGCCGGCCTTCAACTCAACCTGAAGAAGTGTCGTTTTGGTGCTCGGCAGCTCACCATTCTTGGCCACGTCGTATCGCGGGACGGCATACTTCCCGACCCCGCCAAGCTTCGAGCAGTCGCCGATTTTCCGAAGCCAAAGAACTTGAAGGAACTTAGAAGTTTTGTCGGCTTGTCGTCATATTTCCGACGCTTTATTAGAAATTTTGCTTCCATATGTGCGCTCCTTACGGACCTTCTTAGCGGCGACAAGGACCTTTCCACCTGGTCACCAGCATGCGACGATGCATTCACCAAATTACGCCACCTGCTGACTTCACCACCCATCCTCCGCCACTACAATCCTGCCGCTCCCACGGAGGTTCATACTGATGCCAGCGGTGTTGGACTTGGCGCTGTGCTCTCGCAACGAAAGGCAGGGTTTGATGAATATGTCGTCGCCTACGCAAGCCGTACTTTGACGAAAGCCGAGGCTAACTACTCCGTGACCGAGAAAGAGTGTTTAGCTATTATTTGGGCCCTTGGAAAATTTCGCCCCTACCTGTATGGCCACGCATTCGACGTCGTCAGTGACCACCACGCCCTTTGTTGGCTATCCACACTTAAAGACCCTTCCGGACGACTTGCTCGCTGGGCGCTCAAACTTCAGGAATACGACATCCGCGTTATTTACAGATCTGGTCGTAAGCACACGGACGCCGACGCCCTTTCTCGCTCACCCATATCGGATGAAGGTGTTTGCCTCTCTTCCCTCGAGCCTGCACTTGCGTCATCCGCCTTGCGCAACATGACGGTGGAACAACGAAAGGATCCCTGGATCAGTGGCCTCATAAGCATTCTTTCTGATCCTCTCACTCCTTCGCCGTCTCGCGCTCTCCGCCGCCAGGCTAGCAACTTTTGCCTAAGGGATGATCTTCTTTATCGACGCAACTACCTTTCTGACGGTCGCAAATGTCTCCTTGTGATAACCCGCCATCTTCGAGCTGCCATCTGCGAAGCTTTTCACGCGGACCCACAGTGCGCCCACGCAGGCCTCTTCAAGACATACGCTAGGCTTCGACTCAGATATTATTGGCGTGGCATGTATAACTACGTGCGAAAGTTCATTCGCTCGTGTGCTCAGTGCCAACGACAAAAGTTACCTCCCGGGCAAGTCTACCCGTCACAACCTCTTCCTTGTCCTAGTCGACCTTTTGATCGCGTCGGCATTGACATTTACGGACCACTACCACCAACTCTAGCTGGCAATCGCTGGATTATTGTTGCGATAGACCATCTGACACGCTATGCCGAAACAGCCGCGCTGCCGACTGCCACAGCCCGTGACGTTGGAACATTTCTGTTGCAACGTTTCATTCTGCGTCATGGTGCCCCTCGCGAGCTCTTAAGTTACAGAGGCCGTGCCTTCTTTTCTGACGCCTTGAAGGCATTACTCAACGAATGCCGAATCGTGCACCGCACAAGTACAGCGTACCACCCTCAAACAAATGGCATGACGGAGCGCTTCAACCGTACTCTTGGCAGTATGCTGTCGATGTACGTCGCCTCTGATCATTCAAATTGGGACCAAGTTCTCCCGTTCGTCACCTACGCGTATAATACTGCCGTACAAGCTACTACTGGGTTTTCGCCATACTTTCTTTTGTACGGACGAGAATCTTCAAATACAGTAGACACTATTCTTCCATATAAACCTTATGAGTCCGAAAGTACAACTCTGTCCGAAGCTGCCCGACATGCTGAAGAATGCCGCCAGCTTGCCCGCTCTTTTTCTACCGAGGACCAGTGGCAGCAGCAATCCCGCCAGACTGGGGACCGTTCGGCTCCAAACTTTCCACCTGGTTCATTAGTATGGCTTCGGGCACCTGCTACCGCGCCTGGCCGCTCCGCAAAACTTCTTCCCAAATACATCGGGCCATACCGCGTTTTAGAGCGAACGTCACTCGTCAACTATATCGTGGAGCCCATCATCCCATCCACAGACCTACGCTACCGCGGCCGCGACACTGTCCACGTCTCTCGTCTCAAGCCATATTACGACCCATTAGTCGTTTCTTCTCCCTAATCCGCCAGGATGGCGTCTTTTTGTGCGGAGGGCGATTGTAGTGAAGAAGAGGAGCTTCAGCGGCATTTCTCGGCGCATCAGGGGCATCGCCATCAGCATAAGCTCGTGCTTGCTGCGCTTGGCCGGACGCTGCTGACTGCTTCGCTTTCTGCATTCTGCGCTGCAAATAAACCCCGTTACAATAACCATCAATTTTATTGATTTATACATACCATTGGTATTTAGCACCATTCAAAACGGCAGGCCAGCCTATGTATAGCTCTGGCCGCGATTTCTCGCGGCCATCTCCAAATTGCACCTAATCTAACCACTTCACACTGAGAATTGATGTGAAGCTAAGCTGCTCAGCTAACATTTGGTTTGCTAGACATAGTCATGCATTGACACCAGCACTGCCATATCACCTCCGTAAGAACTGTCCACTAGTGATAAATACAATACTTTGGACCGACCGACCAACTAACCAACCGAACTGATTATTCTGCTTGCTGTTGTTAAAGCCGTTAGAAAATGCAAAACATTGCCCTAATACTCAGGATGTTAGGTTCCAAGCTGTCTATCGATCAAGTTGGTGCGTGCTAACGTACATTTCTACCAGTACAAAAGTCCTCAAAAGGAGCACCAGGGCCACTGGTGGATTTTCTTGTCCTATTTCTTCAGTGGAGGACACGCCCACCACTTCTAGTGCCACATGCGGTGGTTGAAGGCCTTGCCTGGAAACACGTCACTGTTCGAGAGCACAATGACGGGCGTCCTGGAACTGGTCTTGTGAGCAGAGTACTTTACCACCACCGAGTCTGCATCACCACCAAAAAATTTTAACCATATCGAAAAGCAGATGACTCACAGTTTGGATTGTTCTATAGGGAGATAAGACGGATGATGGTGTCCTATAGTGAAAAGCTAGAGTAGCGGTTATAACGAACGGTACTGCAGTTAATGTAAAAGGAGAGAACAGAATATAAAAAAAGCTTTCGCCTGCACTCACAGGAGACACAAACTCCATGCAGTTTTTTATGGGGACCAGCTTCTTGGCCAGACTAAGTAAGTTTTTTACAAAGGCCAATACTTCCTTGTTGATGCCCTGAAACTGAAAATTTAATAGCTTCGTCATGGCATCAAACGAGGCGAGCACATTCATCTAAAAGGTAGAAAGGCAGCCATGTGAGACATTGAAGAGTGGCTGCAGGTTTTTGTACATTTCAATGAAGTCAAGGATTGAATATGAGCACATTTCATTATTAAACACTTGGACGGCTCATTGAAGATGCTTGTCGTCCAGGTGAATCAGCCGAAACACTAGGTCCGCCTCCCAGTAGAGGGTGGGCACAATGTTGCTCAACAACGATACAAGGTATTCCCATAGCCACTCGTAGATGAATTTTTCAGACGCCCATTTTGAACATTTTCAACACTTTATACCCTTTCTTGCACATACTTTATCCGGTCTACCATGCTCTAGCATTTGTGGACTGAATTGACGAGCGATTTGGTCGTCTGACGAAGCCAGCGAAGATAACACATCGGCACGTGCCGTTGCTAGAGCTGCAGTCGTGTAGGATATGGACGTGTGGGAGAGTAGTTCCTCATTTGTGGAGTGAGATAGCAGCGATTTCGTACTGTGTGGGCCCTCGCTCGGATCATCTGACAATCTCGTGACTAATTGTCCGAGCTTCTCCATCGTCTCGAGCGGGAAACACATCATGCACAAGCTTTCCTCGTTTTGGAACTGACTGTAACTGCAGTGCCCAGCATGGAGGGGTTTGTAAACTTTTTCCATCTGCTCCAGGCCCTCTTCCTGGTTCAGAAACATCTGAATTTGATACTTCTCCCATGCCTTTGATCAAGTTCCATAAGTGTCCAAATGGTTTATTTATGTCATAGGCACCATTCTTGTAGCTCGAACCAATAAACTCTGTAGTTTGTCTCTGGGAATATAAATGGCGTCGCAAAAAGTTGAGGACTCGCCACTGTAGTGACATGTACGCGTACGCTGTGCCGTTCAATGTTTCTTCTGTGTGGTCCACGTATTAAAAGGAATGCACAAAACTGTCATCCCACGCCATTTGCATAAAAAAGCCTTAAATAGGTCGTGAAAAATTCACTAAAAATTTTAAAGAAACCAACAACTGTCCAGAGCATTAAATGAGCTGATTGCGTAGATAGAAAGATTGTCCCTCACAGTAACTGAAACTAACACTTCTTTTCTCGAGAAAAGTCGAGTTCCGTTTGTATTTTTTTAATTGAAAACTAAGAAATGACCTGTGACGCCACCTGGTGGCAGAAATTTTATTTATTTGATGTACCTTGTCACATGACCGCAGATTAGTGTTCCCAGTGAGCAATTTTTTTGTTAATACTGAAATATTGTTTGCTTCTTTATAGAAAAAAATATTGCTTCATAAAAATTTATGCATAGGCCTGCATTGGTAGTACACATTAAAGTGGTACAGCCTTCGCATGACGTAATGATCCCATGCTGGTCAGCGCCATGAGCGACTGTTTTGCATGCTCATGAAAACGTGAACGCGAATTCCAGGTTGCTAAACTTTTGCGGTGATATTTTGCTACCTCCAATTAGCCTCAGAAATTATGTGTACTACTGCTTGGCATGGCCGCACATATGCACAGTGGCGTTTTCAATGACTTGGTTTGGCTCGTGCGTCGAGAGAGTATCGACGACGAGACAAGCCATCCATCAACCTTAAGGGCAGGCACACAAAATGCAGTACAAATACAGGGAAGCTGTATAAAGCCATGATCATCTCATTTTAACGGCTTGTTATTAAAAAAATATAGTTGTAGTGCTCAGAATAGTCGTGGTTTAGCCCAGTTACTTGAACTAAAGTGAAAGCACAATAACGAGAACTAGCACAAGTCACTTGAGAGGCTACAAGCATCGCTAGCGATTTTCAGCATTGCTGGACAAAAAAAGACATCCGTGTTCAGAGCCTTCTAGACAGAAAAATACTGCTTATAAAATAACTACGTGCATTCGGGATTAACTACTACAGCTATGAACACTACGAAGGATAAGCTTTCAGTCACGCTGAAAAAACTGAATGGAAAAAACATCATTTGTCGGTCGGTCCTTAATGTGTAAAGTGTACGTAGCCTCTGAAATTCCATCAGCAGTGGAGAGACTTTGAAGTTCACAAGCTAGCAAAGCTATGCTGGTGTACAAGGTTCTTTTGCCTAAGCCTCATACTGTCTTACTCTGGAAGAACATTTTCGTGCTCTTGTCTCTGTTTAATGACATCATTGTCTCGCTGGCTTCACTGCAATGTGGACAAGCCAAGCACAAAATCGAAGTGAAAGACTGTCGCAATCTAACGAAATGCCGTTTTTATCACGGTTCTCAAGCTGTGTGAAATGTCAAAACAATTACAACGCCATAGTTTGGCTTTTTTTTCTTTTGCCAACCTGAAAAAGGTTTCCTTGCATACATGACTTTTGCAGGCAACAACACGCTCTCCTATGCCCATCCATTAAAGAACAACAATGGGTATAACAAAATAACAGACATAATGAAGTAACCAACTCTCCCTTTAACTGTCCTTCAAATGCCTTATAGTGCAGCTTACAGTTAACAAGTATGAACAGAGCACTTATACATCGATGTACCTTACTAATAAAGCAGGTGAAGCACATACTGTATTTACTCGGTAAATGAACCTTTTTCCATAATCCTCTACTTTATTCTTTGAAAAAAAAACCCTTTCATAATGTATTCGTTCATCTCATGTCAGTATGATAGGCAGTGTTGTTAATGATCAAAACAATGATAAATCAAGCCATTATATCAAAAAATACCTATGCAATAAAAGTCAAAACAAAGTTTTGCAGCCATGCTAAACAGTTGCGAGCAGTACAGGCGTAGTCAATCAAAATTAGAAAGTCGCACCTTCTGGGGCAAAGCGTCATCTGTAGAAAGCAGGAGAAACCTATTTGCTGATAGCATAACGCAAGCACAGCTGCACAAAAACACAGCAAAAGACATAGCGCATAGCCTCCAAAATAATAAATAATAATAAATAAAATGGCGGACGCACAAAAAAGCCTACCGCACCGAGGGCCCATCATGCACCCACATCTACCGCAAAGTTTCTGCGCCACTATCCGACACTGCGTTTTTGCTGTTGGGTTTGTCGTCAAGTTATTTGGGACACCTGCTGCGCAAGTCACGTTTGTAACCAGCCGGGTGGCTGGTTACAAACGTGCCAACAAACAGCAAACGTGCCGTACAAACAGCATGCGCTGGAGCATGGGAACCAAGCGGCTGGATGACACTTCAGCATCTATCCGTGCACTTTAGTTATGAAAGGAAACAAAAAGAGCATGGGGCTACAACAAAGATTGGTCGCGCATTTCGCAGGCCCAAACAAGTAAAGCCGTCAAGCGAAATTTTCATTGTTATAACTCCCGTGACTTTTTTCTCCCATGTAATGAACTCTACCCCCCAATTAGCCTCAACATTTTTGAAAAGAAGTTGGGTTAATTATGCGAGTAAATACAGTAATTCCTGCATAGTAGAATTATGGTTGATCTTTAAATCGGATCCTCTTTTACACAATTCAACTAAGACTTACCTTGCTATCATCAATCTTTCGCATAATTTTACATCGGTACCATTGGTACATTTTCAGAGAACATTGCAGCATAGACCTAGAAAAAATCACACATGAAAAAAACACACTTATAGTAATACAGACAGCAATCCAGTGACAAAGCGCCCAACACTAATTGCCATATATACATTGGCACACATCACTATATGCATATATTTTCAAGAGGCTTGTGCGAATAATGAAGTGCTAATATTCGAACAAATAATACAATATTAAACTGGTGGTTTTGGGACGTTAAACCCCACATATCAATATTCAAATCGCCAATAATACAATATTCAAATTCGAATGTTAATTATTGAAAATGAACGAATAGTCACATACAAGTCCGCCTGTAACCCCCAGGAAAGATGGTTTTGCTGCAATAAACAGGCACTGAGCTGTGTAAACACTTATCCACGAAAAATCAGCACTGCCTTGAAGTGAAGGTAGTGAGGGGTGAAAGCTTCACAGCAAGTGATAAGCTCTTGATATGTTGGGTTTAACAACCCAAAATCAGCATATCATTATGAGAAACACCGCAGTGGAGGGTTTCAGAAATTTCGACCACCTGGGGTTCTTTAAAGTGCACTCAAATCTGAGCACACAGGCCTACAGAATTTTCACCTCCATCGAAACTGCAGCCCCCACACCCGGCATTCAATCTCGCAATCTGCAGGTCAGCAGCCGAGTACCTTCGCCACTAGCAAGGGTGTAAGCGGGCTTCAGTCTTTTGGAGCAGCTATGGGAGCAGGAATAACGCGGCTTCGGAGCAGCTTTGGAGCAGTAAAAAGGGAGTTTTGGAACAGCTTTGAGGAAACGAAAGGTGTGTTTTAGAGCACCAAGACTTAGTTTTGAAGCAGATTTCTCAAGTCAAACATGACTGTTAATTAAAATTTTTGCTTTCTTGTAAACACAAACATTTCAGTGGTTTTTAGTAAGCATGCAATGCTGATTAAGTGACCCGACTTATGCGAAATTCATACATAATAAACCTCACAAGATCACAGATGAAAGCCCAGCAACTCAGAGAAATACCATAAGCGGCATGCTGGATAGCAACTAGACCTTAAACTAATAAAAAAATTAATGTTAAAATGTTGCAATGTTCAGAATGTGATTAAAGCACCGCATCCAACATGAACAGCAACTCAAGGATTGAGATGACCTACTATATAATAAAAGTTATCTTCATGCTAAACCCATACGGTTCTATGAAAATAAATGCAAAACTTTTATGTTCCGTTGATTGAAGTGCCACAGCCGACATGAGAACCACGAGGAAATTTATATGCGCTTGCCGCGCCATTGCTTGGCAATAAGGTCAAAAACTTTCATCATAAAAATTATGTGGACACTAGATGGGGCTTTCACTGTCGAAGCCATGTTCCACATAAACTACAAGGTCGCAGTAAAAAGGGAATTCTTTAAGTTTATTTTTCAGTTTATGTGCCAGAAAGCTCGCAGCATCGTTGCTGAGCACAGCATGTGCCCAATGGTTGCTCGGCAATGGTGCGGTCAAGTTTATTGCACATCCCTTCCCCGCACATCACACGTTTGACCCGCATGTAAAATTGTGCAAGCTAGGGTGATGGGCGCTGCTCAAGCAAAGATTAAACGAGATGGCCGATCTCTGTGTACGCGTTCTGCACGTAAACTCATCAAAGGGTTCCAAGATTATCTAGATAGTCCCTAGTCATTAGGGCGCAATTTGCGCAAAGGAGCGTAACAAAAATAGAAAGAAAGGAGCATGTGCGATATTACCATTACAATACTACAAATTGTTGCTATTGTTGTAATCGCTACGCCAGTGACACAGATTCTTTAAATTGTGAAGAAGAAGATGTGCCTGCAGCAAGCAGCATCGCCAACGCCCGGCTCTCTCGCCTCGTGGTTGGGTTCGTTGCTGTGCCGATCGCTGGACGGTTCTTCACGCTGTCTCGTCGCTGTCTTTAACGGCTAATAAACCTCTTCACATTTGGTGGAAGGTGCTGTTAATCCCCGTTGCTACACCCTGGAGCTGCGAAGCCGCACGCTACCACCTGTCATGACTACCAACGCCACTACATCGACGCCTTCGCTCCAGTTCAACTGCCCTGCCCATCCTAGGCTGCGGGAGCTGAAGGTCTTCAGCGGTGCGGATGGGACCGACGTCGAAGACTGGCTCGAGCACTACGAACTGGTGAGCGCCAACAATAAGGGGGATGAAGCCGACAAGCTGGGCCACGTAATATTTTATCTCACTGGCGTCGCCGAATTGTGGTTTAATAACCACAAACACAACATCCCCACATGGAGCGTCTTCAAGACGTCATGTGCTGAAGTGTTCCGTCGGCCGGCTGTCCGCAAGCAGAGGTCAGAACAGCGCTTGCGCGTCCGCTCTCAGCAGACTGGCGAGACCTTTACCAGCTATATTGAAGACGTCGTCGACCTTTGTCGACGTGTGAATGACACCATGCCCGAATCTGACAAGGTCAAAAACATCCTGAAGGGCATCGACGACGGCGCATTTCAAATGCTCTTGGCAAGAAATCCGAGCACAGTTTCCGAAGTCGTCAGCTTGTGTCAGAGCTACGACGAGTTGAAGAAACAACGCACTCTGACTCGGCAGCCTCAACATGGTGGTGAGTCACTGTCCAGTTTCGACACCCTGCTGGACAATTCACCGCTGCTTCAGCAAGTTCGAGCCTTCGTCCGTGAGGAAGTCGCCCGCCAACTTTCCCTTGTGCCCTTAACTCACGAGACCACCACCCGTCTACCTGCCCCGCTTCGCACTGCTATTTCGGAAGAGGTTGCCCAAGCTGTTCCTGTTGCGCACCACGAGCCGCCTCTATACAGCCTTGCCCACTGCCAGCGTGCCGCGCAGCCGGTAGGCCCTCCTGTCGCCTATCCGCCAGCCGTGCAGCCTGTGGCCGCGCCCCTAATGTATGCAGCGCAGCCTGTGGCTCCTCCTGTCACCTGCTCGCAAGTGATGCAGCCTGTAGCAGCGCCGTTCACATATGCAGACGCTGTGCGTAGGCTTCCGCAACCACCCTACACCTCGCGCTCACAGCCCGAACGCCCGGCTGCTTATACTGCACCTTGGGTGGCACCACCAGTAGCCAATTCTTGGAGGACGCCCGATAACCGACCGATATGCTACGCCTGCTTTACTCCCGGACACGTTGCCCGCTATTGCCGCCAACGACCTCAGACATTCGGCGACTATGTCCGATCGTCGCAACCCGGCAGCCAACCCTTCGCGCAATACGGGCCGATCTCGTCACCTCGCTATGCCTATCCTAACGACCCCGACTTCGTGACACCGCGCGCACCCTCTCCTCGTCGGCGATGATGTCCCGGATGACTACTGCGACCACCCAAAATCACTGTCGGCCCTCGAGGAGTCGTCCAAGGATACGTTTTCCAGCGCCATCGCCGACACCCTTACTCCCACCGAACATGCCGACCTGCTGGATCTTCTGCATGAGTTCCGGAATTCCTTCGATGTGTCCCAACCTCAACTAGGCCGCACGTCACAAGTCAAGCATCACGTTGACACTGGCATACACCAGCCACTGCGTCAAAGACCATACCGTGTCTCCACTGAAGAGCGCTGCGTCATTAACAATCAAGTCGAAGATATGCTTCGTAGAGACGTCATTCGACCATCTCACAGTCCCTGGGCCTCTCCTGTCGTCCTGGTGGGTAAGAAAGACGGATCTATTCGATTTTGCGTAGACTATCGTCGTTTGAATAAGATAACCCGCAAGGACGTATATCCTTTGCCGCGCATTGATGACGCCATTGACACTCTTCACGGAGCGGAATTATTCTCGTCCCTGGATTTGCGGTCTGGCTACTGGCAAGTTCCAATGGCTGAAGCCGATCGCCAAAAAACTGCATTTATTACACCTGACGGACTATATGAGTTTAACGTCATGCCCTTTGGGCTTTGTAACGCGCCTGCCACGTTTGAACGACTTATGCTCTACGTGGCCTCAAGTGGAATATGTGCCTCTGCTACCTCGACGATGTCGTGGTTTTCTCGCACGACTTTCCTACGCACCTCCTTCGCCTCAGGCAGGTTTTGACTTGTCTGACCAACGCTGGCCTGCAGCTTAACCTGAAAAAATGTCGCTTCGCTGCACGCGAGCTCGTCATCCTAGGCCACATCGTGTCGAAGCAGGACATATTACCTGACCCAGCAAAACTTCGAGCAGTCGCAGAATTTCCCAAGCCGACGACCATGAAGGAGCTTCGCAGTTTTGTAGGCCTATCCTCATATTTCCGGCGCTTTGTTCGCAATTTTGCATCCATCATGTCACCCAGCTTTTTCGCGGTGACGTGAACCTCTCCTCCTGGTCTCCTGCATGTGACGTTGCCTTCACTACTCTGCGCCGTCTGCTCACCTCGCCACCTATTCTTCGCCACTTCGACCCGACGGCTCCTACCGAAGTGCACACCGACGCCAGCGGCGTCGGGCTAGGTGCTGTCCTCGCCCAACGAAAACCCGGCTATTCAGAATACGTTGCAGCCTACGCTAGCCGCACTCTGACGAAAGCCGAAACTAATTACAGCGTCACAGAAAAAGAGTGTTTGGCTCTGGTGTGGGTGCTTGGAAAGTTCCGGCCGTACTTATACGGCCGCCCGTTCGATCTAGTAACTGATCACCACGCGCTTTGCTGGCTCTCCACGCTGAAAGACCCTTCTGGCCGCCTTGCGCGATGGGCACTCCGCATCCAGGAGTACGACATTCGCGTCGTATACCGCTGTGGACGCAAACACTCTGACGCTGACACCCTGTCCCGCTCACCTTTGCCACCAGATCCGACGTGCGGAAACACGTGCCTCCAGTACTTGTCATCGTTAAATCTTGACTCAATTGCCTCCGAACAACGTTGTGACCCGTGGATCGCATCTCTTCTCGAATATCTATCCGGTACGCTCAACCTTCCGGTATCTCGATCCCTCCGACGTCAAGCTTTCCATTTTGCCATCCGCGATCAACTTCTCCATCGACGCAACTACTCTCCTGATGGCCGCCGGTGGCTACTGGTCATTCCACGCACTTTGCGATCGCAGGTATGCGCTTCTCTTCACGACGATCCACAATGTGGCCACGCCGGAGTATTCAAAACATATGAACGCCTTCGCCATCGCTATTACTGGCGCGGCATGTACAATTTCGTACGCAAATTTGTGCAGTGCTGTCCTGACTGCCAGCGACGCAAATCTACACCACTACGTGCTACTGGCGAATTGCAGTCACTTCCGTGCCCTGCCAAGCATTTTGATCGCGTTGGCGTTGACCTCTACGGCCCCCTTCCATTGACATCAGATGGCAATTGGTGGATTATAGTGGCGGTCAACCATCTAACACGCTACGCCGAAACAGCCGCTTTACCGAGCGCTACCGCTCAGGATGTCGCCTCTTTCATTTTACGTCAATTTATCCTTCGACATGGCGCACCTCGAGAGCTCCTTAGTGACAGAGGCCGCGCTTTTCTCTCCGAGGTCGTCGAAGCTCTGCTTTCGGAATGCCACGTCATTCATCGGAAAACGACAGCATACCACCCGAAGACTAACGGGCTAACGGAACGGTTTAACCGCACGCTGGGTGATATGCTCTCAATGTACGTGGCATCTAATCATAGAAACTGGTACCGTGTTCTCCCATACGTGACATTTGCATACAATACTGTAATACAAACAACCACGGGATTTTCACCTTTCTTTCTTCTTTATGGACGTGACCCTTCCCATACAATTGATACACTACTTCCCTACCGTCCTGAGGCTTCCGAATGTCCACCTATCTCCGATGCTGCTCGACAAGCCGAAGAGTGCCGCCAGCTTGCCCGTGCGTTCACCTCGAACGAGCAGCAACACCAGAAAGAAAACCGTTGCACCTCTCTTCCGGATCCCAACTATGCCTCAGGGTCTCTCGTGTGGCTTGCCATCCCATACCAAACTCCGGTACTCTCATCAAAACTTGTCCCCCGGTATGAGGGGCCTTACACCGTTTTAGAGAAAACCTCTCTGGTTAATTACCTAATTGAGCCAGTTTCCCGATCGGATGACATGCGCCGACGTGCACGTGACATCGTCCATGTTTCCCGCCTAAAACCGTATCATGAGCCTCTCCCTGAAACTTCTTAGGTCGCCAGCATGGCTTTTTTTTCAGCGGGGGCGATTGTGAAGAAGAAGATGTGCCTGCAGCAAGCGGCATCGCCAACGCCCGGATCTCTCGGCTCGTGGTTCGGTTCGTTGCTGTGCCGATCGCTGGACGGTTCTTCACGCTGTCTCGTCCCTGTCTTCAACGGCTAATAAACCTATTCACAAAATTTATTTCTCAGTTTATGTGGCAATAAGCTCGAAGCATCGTTGCCGAGCGGCTGCCGAGCACAGCATGCGCTCAATGGTTGCTCGGCACTGATGCGGTCAAGTTTATCGCAACAGCACTGCAGTCTTTATAATTTGCCTAATAGCTTTGCTGTTAAAACATGCATAGAGTCGCATAATGAGGTATGCATACAACCGTCACCTTAACAAGAATC
Source organism: Rhipicephalus annulatus (assembly GCA_013436015.1). NCBI lineage: Eukaryota > Metazoa > Arthropoda > Arachnida > Ixodida > Ixodidae > Rhipicephalus > Rhipicephalus annulatus. Next base: position 44,340 of record WOVY01015039.1, on the reverse strand, counting down.
ATGCATTGTGTTCCGGTGGCACAAGATTAATGCATAATCCGAAAAAAGAATTTTCATGTGGACACGGACTTTTATATGAATGAGGTTGCGTCCTTTGTGTAGCCCACGCATGTTGCACGGTTGATGATAAGTCTCGACTAAATTTGGCGCTGTACGTTCAAATTGCAGTTTGGGTGCAGCTTGGCGCAGCAAGTCAGATTTGCACAGCATGAAGCAATTAGTGCAGCACTTCCACACCTGCACTAGACCACCTCGGCGGGGCAGTGATAAGCTCTTGAAAAAGGGGTCAACGACGTAAAAGCTAAGTATAAGTCTCAGAAAAGTGTAGAGGATAGGTTCATCCAAGGAAAAACATACGGCCACCATCTCTGGGCTGAGGCTCAAGGTTGTATTTTAGAAGAGAACGGAAGTCCCCTTTGTTTAAATTTTTGCCGGGGGCTCCTATGTTTCAACAGTGGTTTCATTGTAAAGAAAATTGTTTAAAAGATTCCACCCTTATTTTTTTGGAATGTGCCTGCATATGTAGCATGCCCGACAGCACGTGAGAGAGAGAGAAAGAATGCTTATTATCCTCAATCTATAATAGCGCAAATAGAAGACAGTATGCTTGTATTGATATTTAGTCCAGCTTTCATTGTACTAAATTCATAACTAATATACGATTAGTCCGATTTGCACTCTCTTGTTCTGGAGAAACCATTTTGCAAAAGTAACCTAAATGGAATCAAGCCGGTGGTTTTCGGATTTTTCTATACTGAGACAGAAGTAAATCCAGAAGTGAATAGACATGTGAACGATACTTGTACCTTTTTTTCCATTTTTTGTATCTTTATTTCTGTATGTTTCTTCTTTCTTTCCCCTACCCCACCCTGTCTGTCTGTCCCTAATAATATTAATTCTTGGAGTTAACGTCCGAAAAATCTAGGTGCCTAGACTTGGGGCTCTCATGATCAGTTAACATGGGGTAAACTAAAATTAGTAAGAAAGAGTAAGATGATTTGACTAATATGACATGATTAATATGATCATCTCGTCGTGAACATCGTGAAATCCTTTCCGCCAGACATGTGACACATATTCCACCCCCTTTTTGCTGCCTTCTGTTCTATTGCAATATTCTCATACATAGTCCGGATTGCAGGGTGGTTGCTCCATGTCCCGAAGAAGTGTCTCCACAACCCCATATACCATCAGCTCCTCCTGCCTCAACTGCTCTTCTATCTCTTCCCACTTTAACCTATTTCTGCCACCCTGCATGTTAATATAGCCTACGTCTGGCTTAGCTCGGCCCTTGTGCTCACGTCAATTTCTTCTCCCACGGACTTCGTGTGGCTTGAATATTTGTGCCCCTTTAGTTCCGTCTTTGGCTACACTGTTGGCCTCAGGGTTCTGGGTCCCCTTAAAAAAGCTATGGCTTGGCGACCCATTCTGTTACCGACCCTCCTGCCCGTCGCACCACTGTAGTGAATGCCACCCTCTGCAAAGAGGCGAGCGCCGGGCTCGTACATGTCTTGGTTAACTTCCATTACGCTGTATCCGAGTTGCTGGCTCAAACCCTTGATCACACAATTGGCCTCCGCTACCCTCCTTTCAATCGCACGAGGCTGCCCCCAGACCTCTGGGACTGTACATATGGTCACATGCACACTCCCAGAGGCTTCTCGGAGCTTACGCATCCCTTCCTCTAACTTTCTCTGAAGGTTCTGATCCTTGCCTTTCAACACATCATTGAGCCCAGCATGAATAATGACTAGATTTTCGCCCTCCATGCTGTTTTCTACAATCTCCTGAGCTTTGGCCAGTGCATCCACAATGCTCTTCCCTAACTGTGCCTCCACCTTGACTCTCCCAACTTCCTTTACTGTCTTGAAGACGCCATCCCTAACCCTGGCCACGTTAGAGTACCCCACTACTAGGACCCTTTTACGCTCCAATCGCTGGCTTCCTGTTTGCTTCACCTGTTTCTCTCTCTGCCGTCTGCCCTGCGTTTCTGCCCTGCTTGAAGACTGCTGCGCCACCGAGCTGTATGTTCTCGGAGCCTCCATGCTGTGGTTAGATACTGCGGCCCCCTGACCTCCCTTCTCGCCTGTTCCTTCTAGCGTAGGTAGCGGAGAAGGCCAGTCGCCTTTTCCACTACCTACACCTTCCGTCTCACACCGCTCGGGGCCGGGGCAAAGTGTCATTAGCTCCTTTACCCGCTACTCTAGCTCGGTCCGCCCTTCCCGTTCTTTTCGAAGGTCGCCCTTCATTTGCTCTAATAGGCTGGCGATGGTCTCCTCCCGCTCACGCGACGCTCGGAGCTGTTTTTTGGAGTTCTATCCTCTGCTCCCGTTCCGCCCTAAGCGTCCCCTGAAGCCCCTTGATGCTAGCCTCCATGCGCTGCACGGCCGCCTTCAGTGCCTCGCACAGCCTGCACACGACACTCGCCTTCTGCGCGTCGCCCAAACTCGTGAATGCTGTCTCATCTAAGTAGCCCCAGCACTTGCATTTTTCGCACTGCACCAGCTTACTCTCGCTCGCGGTTTTCCTAGCCTCCTTAGCCATCGCCCGCCCGACCATCGGACCGAGTGCCCGACAAGCCTACCTTCAACCCTAATACCGCTATCCAGCCGCCTCCGTGAACTCTCCTACCTCAACCACTGTTTGAAGCTGCCGCCTACACCGCACACATACGTGTTCAATTTCGCTAGTAGCCTCTCACTAGGTCCCCTTCGTGCTCGGCTCTAGCTCTTAACAACTAACCGGGCGCCCCAACCTTCTTCAAAGCAGCTGCCTAGCCCGTTCACATGGTCAACGTGACTACAACATTGCCCGTGTCCCACACCTACAGTACTCGCAACGCTAATTATTTATTAGGAGAGAAAAAAAATAGTAATGGTGTTGACAAAGACAAAAAAATGAAGAGAAACTTATCTCTCGTTGCGCGCTGCTTCTACACCAACCGACCTTGCACCACCTTGCACCAAACACTTTGCACGAACAGCCGCTGGGTGAAAACGCGCAGCAGCGGTAATTCCTCCGTCGTCAGCCAGGGGCTATTTAATTAGCGAATACACATGCGCATTCACTGGCTCGTAAATTCAGGCACAGCGTCCAAGCGACGCTATTAAAACCAAACACGAGAAATGCACTGGCGCGCCAATTGCAAACGCCGCGTCTCAGCTGCCTAAGCAACTACCTGAATGTAACACTCGTGAGAAAATGTCCCGCTGCTAATGTTGTCGGCTCGCACATTTCCAGGCGCAAAATCGCGCATTCTCACAACGTGCAATGGAGAGCGCACACGGTCCAGCGAAACTTTTCCGACTCAAGACAGCTCGTCCGCACCATATCCAGCCACATTTTTCCCCGCCCACACACACAAAGCTGCAGTGAAGAAACGCGAGAAGACTCGCGAAAGTTTGTGAAAAGCAGTTACTCACCCAAGACATAAATTACATCCACGAGAAAACCTCAGTCTTTGGGAAAAGCTTTCGAGAACGGGCTCACGGAAACGCAGAAAAGAAAAAAAGTTTGTCTCACCCACCCTGTCCTCTACATCGAGACGCACTCGGCGTTTCACGGCAGCGCGTGAACGAGACGAAACCATCGCGGTAAAACCAAGGTAGGTATGCATTGGTCGTATGAATTGATAACTTAACCCTTTCGGCCGTGGAATTTTTTCGTCACACCTGCAATTTTTTCGGTGTGATATTCTGCTTCTTACACCATAAAACAGTGGTGTTTATTTAAAAAGTTTGCGCGGTTAGCTTAACTTTAAGTTTAGAACCATGTCCTCAAATGAGGACATCAGGGCCCAAAGGGTGCAGTCGAGGCAAAAGTGAATGTTAGTGTAACGGTTTATTTTCCATTTTATAAACCTACTTTGGTGCAGTAAAATAGTTTCTAGCAACGCGTGTAATGTTCAGTGACGGACATGAAATTCTTTGAAGCAGTTTCTCCCATTTATGAGGCGGAGGTGGACATTGCACTTTTCACACTTGATTCTTAGCTTGCCCTTGCAGCCTTCCAGCATGCAGCGCTGTTGTTGTTCTTTCGCAACAGGCCAGTGACCGGTTTGGTCATACCTGACATCTTCCACTGGCCTTCGATTGCCACAATGAAGCTTTTTCAATGGCTGCATCGGGGAAGAGGACGGTCTCCCGCACTTTCGCGACGCAAAAGCCACACCAGCTTTTGCTAGGGCATCCATAACTTGCAGCGTGAAATCTAGAAAGTCCATCTGATCGTTCACGCGTAGTCCATGTTGCTCAGCATCGCGTCGATATTCCAGCCAGGAGTTCGTCACAGCCAAGTTCATGAAGTGTGCAATAACGCGAAGTGTCCATTTTCTAGAACGAATGTTGGTGCAGTATAGTGACACAAGAAAGTCGGTCTAGTCAACTCCTCCCATGCTCTGATTGTATTCTTGCACTACAGCAGGCCGTTTCACTTCAATGAAAGCACCATCTGTCTTACTCCATCGGGAGACACAATCTTCTTCTTCAACAGCTAGGAAGTTGGATGCCATGTTCACCACGCGGGTATCCACCCACCGCGCTATGGCAATCTTTCCATCACTGCTTACTAAAGTGTCATGGGAGCTTCTTCCAGCATTTTCAATTCTTTCTCAGATTTCAGTAGACACTTTTGCATCCTGTTGATGCGTATAGTGCCGGCAGCATGTATCTTCTTCTTGTCGAGTTCTCGAATCAGAGGCAAAGATGTAAAGAAATTGTCAAAAAACATTTTGTGTCCAAGTCCATCCGGAATCCTTGACGTGAAGTGAAGAATCAAAGCACCCGTGACGCCAAATTCCTTCTTTTGGTCTGGATTCAGGCATGTCATTGAACCTTGGTAAATAAGAAAATCCTATATGATGCCGGAAGCTCCGCACAACATATACACCTTGACGCCCCACGGCTTTGGTTTACCCTTGACGTATTGTTTTATGTCGAGTTTACCTTTGAATGGTATGATCTGCTCGTCAATGCATAATCGTTCCTGCAACGTAATATTGTGGCACCTTTGCTTGAAGTAAGTCAGCAGCGGTCTCACTTTCCAAAGGCGGTCACTGGAATTATTCTCTTTGGTCACGTCGACAATGCGGAGGCAGTTGCGCAGTTTTTCAAAGCAGTTCCTTGACATATCCGCCATCGCGAACATTTCTGTTTTCAGAACAGGCTTCCAGTATAAACGCAGACGGGGGTATTCGACAACGCCCATCAGCAAATGCAGAGACATAAGTTTCCTTACTTCTTCTTCATTTGTTAGGACCGATTTGCCTTCTTTGAATATGGAATACATGTTCGTTTTGTCAGCCAGTTCAACAAAAACGCTCTTGGGCACGTAACGTGAGAAATATTCGTATGGCGTCGGCAGCTCACCTTGAAGAGGTTCATTTTCATCGCAAACTCCCCTGAAATCGGCTGACGGCTTCTGAAAAGCTTTCCGGCACCACAATGTTTCTTGACATGCCTGTTCCTCGTCTGACTCATCTGACGCTTCCCGAGTTTCAAGGACGCCGTCATTGCTCCCAGTCTCTTCAAAAACGAAGTCATCGTCTTCTTCATCATCAGTATCGCCGACATCCGATAGCTTGCCATTGTCCAACTGAGCGAACATTTCATCCGCGTCTTCGAGCGGCTACGAATCGCGGCCTACGGGCTCTCGTTGCTGAGTAGAAGAATTGAGGTTTCATTCCGGCACCTGAAAAATAAGCAAAAGCAGCTGTACGGCCAGGAGACGCCACACCATCACCTGCGAAACGTGGCAACCACCGAGCCCTCGTGTACTCAAATGAGGACAAATGCTCTTATGCACGCGATCACTGAAGTACGCATTTGCCGAGAATGTCTTGGGTGATTACATCTTCTATATAGAGTTAAAAACTTTGTGCTAAATTCTTATCGCGACAGCAACAGTGGCTTACGGGTAAAAAAATACAAAATCCGCACTTATTTTGCCCAGCGCCCCGTCCGTGGTGGTGGTGGTAGTGGTTAGAATGAAGAGGAAAAAGGCACCTAATTTCAGTCTGCCTTCAGGCGACACGGCGCAGTGCCTTATAGGGGTGGGGGGAAGGAGGGATAAAAAGAATAGAAGGAAAATAGACGGAGAAGAAGACAGCCAAGCGTGAGAAAAAAGAAGCAGATAGGAAAATGGGGATCCGGTCGAAGCAGTCCAAGGGCGGGGTGCCACAATGCGAGAGCTACACGGCGTCAGGAGACCGCGGAGGGCAAACCAGTCGCCGGGAGCTTCGCTGGCGTCGGAGATCGCGAGGGCACAACCGTCCAGCTTGAAATCCTGCGAGCGAATCCCCGTCCGTCGTCTTCCATCTTTGTTGTTTCTCGCTTCTGCTCTGACGAACTTGAGGGCACGAGAACTGATGTCAATGCCACTGGAGATGTTTTGCGAGCGATACAATTTCGGTTTCAGTTTCGTTTCTCTTGTTAAAAGCGCCAGAAATACCTTTTTAGGACTTAGTCCTCGTTTGAGGACACCAGGGCCCAAAGGGTTAAGTGTCACAAAAGCAGAACGCGCGGCAAACGAAAGAGATTAACAATATGCTTTGCTCGACTATGCGTACGACCGATTTACGGGCTTTTAAAGGTAGATTAGGGTCCCAGCTAAACTATTGAAAAATAATCAATGCAACGCACATGTCGAATACTTTGGCACCAAGGCATCGTCTTACAATTCAAAATCACAATTGTTGTAGCGCCATCTGCACAGCAATATAAACATGAATTTAAAGGCTCTGACTGTTTGATATTGATTTGTGTATAAGTTGTTTGTAACCAGCTACTAGAGACCCCTGGGCCTCCCTTATTTGACGGGCACCATCGCAGCCATCTTGATTAACGTACGAGTCGCAGAACGCTGTTATTCTAGGCACTGTAACGCTGTCCTTGATTATGAACGTCGCTTCGTCAAATGACGATTACGAATGGATCGAGGATGCGTATGTTCCTCCTCCGCAGATGCCTACGGAATACAGGCATTACGGCGAACGAACCGGCGGTGCTGAAGTATCTGCAGGTCGGGGCCGTGGCCGAGGCAGCCATGACAGACCGAACGCGCCGCGCCGCGATTTCGAAGAGTTCATGGTGCCATCCAAGGACGTCGCTAGAATCATTGGTAGAGGCGGCTCCAGGATTCGTTAACTCCAGGATTCCAGCGGTGCGCGAATCTGGATAAAGAAGGACGATGGAGGTAATGTTTACGATAGCAAGGTCCAGGTCTCTGGCCCCGAAGAGGCGCGTCGCAAAGCTCGCGAGCTCATCGACGCTACCGTCACTCCAGCTTGCCCGAGCAAAAGCGAAATACCACCTCGCCCGAGCAAAAGCGAAGACCCGCCGCCTCTGATCGACTGGGCTAAGCTGCTTGCCAGGAGCGATGAAGAAACCAAGAAACGTTGGGCCTAACTTGCGCCGATAGTGAAAAGCTTTTACGTCGAAGATGATCGCGTTGCCTGCATGTCCGCGGCTGAGGTGGCAGTTTTCAGGGCAGAAAGCAATAATATAGTCGTCAAGTATCTGGGACCGGAAGGTGAGCCGCCATTGGATGTGAGAACCAATCCCGTAAAAACGTTCGAGGAGGCGTTTTCCAACTTCCCGGAAATCTTGGACGAGATCTACAAGAACAAGTTCGAGAAGCCAACCCCGATTCAGAGTCAGGCTTGGCCGATACTTCTCCAGGGTCAAGACCTGATCGGCATCGCGCAGACGGGTACGGGAAAGACGCTGGCCTTCCTACTGCCAGCCATGATTCACATCGACAGCCAGCCAGTTCCAAGGGAGGAGAGGAAAGGGCCGTCCTGTCTGACTCTCGTTCCGACGCGCGAGCTCGCTCAACAGATCGAGCGCGAAGCCAAGAAGTACAACTACCGAGGCATCAGATGCGCGTGCATCTACGGTGGGGTGCAGTCGCACAGAGCAGGTAGAGACCATCAATCTCGGCGTAGAGATTGTCGTCGCTACTCCTGGCCGCCTCAACGACCTGGTCTTGAACAGTATTATTAACCTAAACTTCGTTACATTCCTGGTTCTGGATGAAGCAGATTGCATGCTAGACATGGGCTTTGAGATCCAAATCAAGAAGGTGATGCTGGACATTAGGCCTGACCGGCAGACTGTCATGACCAGTGCCACCTGGCCAGAAGGTGTGCGTCGCCTCACTGACCAGTACATGACGAACCCGTTCCAGGTGTTCATTGGTACTTTGGATCAGGCCGCAGTACACACAGTGACTCAGAATGTCATTGTGTGTGCAGAAGAGGATAAGAAAGACCACCTCTTAGCCTTCTTTGACTCGATGCTACCTGATGACAAGGTCATAGTCTTCGTCGACCGGAAGGCGATGGTGGACCACTTGACGAGCGACTTAGTGCTGTCCGGCATCAACAGCGATTCCATCCACGGCTCCAGGGAACAATGCGATCGCGAGCAAGCGCTGGAAGACCTACGGAGTGGAAGAGTGCGTATCTTGATTGCCAAGGACGTCGCTGCCCGAGGTTTGGACATCAAAGACGTGACGCACATCTTCAACTATGACTTTCCTCGCAACGTGGAAGAGTACGTTCACCGTGTGGGTCGCACAGGTCGAGCTGGACGCACAGGGGTGGCCATCACGCTTATCACTCGCGATAACTGGAGGCAGGCTCGTGAGCTCGCCAATATCCTGGAGGAAGCCAGCCAAGAGGTCCCCCCTGAGCTCTATGCGATGGCTGACCGTTTCGCAGCCTGGAAAGAGCGACAAGCCAAGGAAGAGCGCAGCTTTGGCATGGACCGTGGCAGCCGGGGCAGTGGATTCCGACAAGGAGGAAGAGGTGGTGGAGGTTGGGGGGGCAATGAAGGTGGTCGACACCGTTGATGAGAGAAGAATAGGTGCGATATGGTCGTCAAAGCAGGTTCATTGTTAGTATCATGTTGCATGTTATCAGATCACTATGAATTGTTCATTTTTATGTAGTTTTCTTTTTTTATATTAGATTTTTATTATGGACAAGTGACAATAAACTGTTTATCATCGCCTTGTATGCGTCTTTATTTGGTCAGGGTGCTGCATAGACTCCGAAGAAAGCCAATTAAGCAAGCATATCATGCTCACAGCTGCGTTGCTTGTAGCTGTTCGTGCTGTTTCGTGTGCCCACAGTGATGAGCTTATGTCACTTGATTTCTCAAAAGCAGTGGTATTTTTGGTGACTTGTCCATGCGTGCAGGTGTGTGTGAGTCAAGACATTGTGTTCTCTCAGGCGCATGCATGGTTCATGGGCTCCTGTCGAACCCTTGCTACCTACTTTCATCCCACTCTGTCTTTCAGCAAAAGTGCTCATGCTTTAGTGGTCTTACCCGAGCCGGGAGCATTGCTTGCTGCTGTAGCCATTCTGAAAACCATAGTGGGAGCTGAGTGGGTTGAAAGATCTTGACCTTGGCTGTCATTTTTTGAATGTCTGTTTACAGCAAGTGCAATGTCGCCTCTTCTAGTTTACAGCAAGGCCAGAAAATGAGGCTAGTGGAAAACTCGTTAAATTCATTATCTTAATGCAAAAGGGTTAAAGAGCTTAATTAACAGAAATGTTGGTGACTGCATTGTTGGTTGTGAGTAAAAAACCATCTTGTCTGTAACTACAAAATTGCAAAAGATTCTAACAAAGTGCTTGATTGGGCTGGTTGGTGCTGCATGGTAGACGAAAAAGTGCCTAACAGTGCAAACAACGGGAGTTTATAAAAGAAACGAAAACAAAGCGCTGAACAGCGCTCTGTTCTTGTTTTTTATATCTCCTCTTGTCGTTTGCACTGTTAAGCACTTCTGTCTGTGGAAGATTCAAATAAAAAAATCTGGTACAAATGAAGATCAAACCCAAGCAGTTTGCGTGGCAAGCAGATGTTGGGCCACTTCGCCATGTGTCTGCTTGGAAATACCCTGTAAATAAGTTCTCCTGCTTGGAAATGCATTGAAAATTACTTTCCTGCTTTACAAACACGCATGTCCTGCATACAGGCTTCACAATGCAAGTAATATGGGAGTAACATTGCATGGTACAAGTGTACATTGCCATCAAGCATGACCGCAGTTGTCGAACACATCGTTCCCTCCCAATGTTCATGGCTTTGGCTTGCCTCGTCGTTCCAGAGCACTGCTACATAAACTCTGTCCTGTTGCAAGAACGATTTAACCATCAAGGACGTGTTGGCAGTCTGTTGTGCGCATGGCTCCTGCGAAACACTTGAGCATCGAATAGTACACTGTCCCACATTCACTACGTAGCAGTTTTTGCTGATTAAGGAATATAAATTACTGGGAGTAAAGTGTGTGACCGTAGACGATTAGCTTTTTCCGAGAGGAGGTGTTTTTCGACGTGACCAGGCCCGTCTGGCTCTGCTGACTTTTATCGACCAAACAGACCTGGCCACCCATCTACAGGCGGTTTTTTTATTTCTAGTTTAGTTATGCTTGTCTAGGTCTTAGTCATTTTTCGTTCCCTTCCCTCTTTTATTTCCTCTTTCTCCCCTCCTGTCTCCTTTTCTCCTATTTCTTTCCTTCTCCCAAAAGAGTAAACAAGCGTTGTGCCCCTCTAGGTTTCAGTTGACAGCTTGCGCTCTCTCTCTTTTTTTGTGTCCTTCGTGCATCCTGCATCCGTATATGCAAATTAAGTAACAATAGTGACAAATGGCACACACAATACTGCGTGTATTCTTAAGATCATTTAGTGGGTGCATAGCAATTTCCAAAACATTTATTGCACATAATTGCTCATGGTTTAAAGCATGCTACCCATTACACAGAATCTGATCATATGTGGGAGCTGCACTGACACAAGCCACTTTCAACTTTTTCGTTTACAATGCAGTAATCCACAATTTAATGACTTCTCGCATAGCATCATACGATAAGTAGTAAGTGCTAAGTGGTGGAAGTATGCACTTGGCACAGCATATCGCTATTGTGTTCATCTATAAAAGTGAAGGTTATGGGTCTCCTATGTTTTTTCTCTAGTTTCTACCCGAACTGAAGGTTGTGTCTATTGATTTCAACACCGAATCTTTTAGTTTGACCTAAAATCCTGGTGGCAAAAATTTTGCTCAGTATATATATATATATATATATATATATATATACATTCATGAGGGGGGAACAGTAAGAGTTGCTGGGAAATTCAAAAATAATTCTACCTTGATTTAAAGTGAAGTTTACAGTTAAGTGCTTTTAAGGATCACTAAATCTATGCCCTAACGAACATAGGCTAAGTTGTTTCTGTGCTTAATAATCTGTCACTTTGTGTGTTCTACTGATTATTGAACCTACCGGTGTGACTGCTTACAACACTCAGCCCAAACCTGAAAGTTGCTAGTTGAACGATCCTGAAAATGTAAATTGTTGAAAAAATATTAGGACAGCTTTTCACTCACATTGCCAAAAGATATTTGGAGCTGCGCAGCCTTTTTCATTCCCTTTTAATGTTTGCTTTCTTTCTCCTTTTAGTTTTTCTGTCTCTATTTCTACTGATTTCTCCTTGTTCTTCTTCCCTTTCTGTCTCTGCATTTCTCACGCACTTCTCCTTTTCTCCCTCCATTTCTCGTTCTGTCATTCCCTATTCCTTTCTGTCTCCCTCTCTCATGGCTTACAAGCTCCTCTCCCATTCCATTAATGCTCCTCACATCGACCCTCAATTTTCTTTCCCACCCCTTTGAAACACTATACTACACAAGCTTGTGCTAGGCTGTGCTATAGTGTCCCTACATATCTAATTTGTTAGAATGGTTGACTACAGATCGTGGGCACACGGGTGAAAAAATTTTTAACTAGAATTTGCATTTCTTTATAATCTACATTTTTCTCTCTTCGTAGTTGTTCTTTCACCCGTCAGAGTTTTTGCACATCACCCTGGACCAATCGGCACATGCTTCGTGCGAGTAAAGTGATAGAGAAAGAGCACAAAAAAGTGTGTGCGTGTGTGTGTGCTGGTTTTTAATGATCATGACTATTTCTGCTTACCTGTCATGGACCATTGGTGAGCTTTTACAGCTCCGTAGAGCTTCATCCTACAACATCGATAATTGTGGCACTGTAATATACGTAACTGTACAAGTTTCACCTACCTTGTGTACATACACAGAATATGGGCCATTTTTTCATACACTCATGGCATTTAGTATAAAGATGAGATCTGTATGTACTTAATGCAAGAGCTTTTCTGTATCAACACTAAACGTATGCTATTTTCGATGGTCATGTTGCACGTGATGCATTACATTTGTAGTTCGTAGAATCAATGTGATTATACATATCACAATTCTACAGTATGCTTATGCCTTGTGAAAACTTGTGCTTTCTTCAGCTACAAAGCTACGTTTGTCATTTTTCATAGGATCGACAGTACCGTGAATCAGTGAACGGGTGGTTGATAGAGACGGGTAACCATGAGCAGCTGAATACCAAATTGAGTGATGTCAGAGCTACATCAATTGCACCAAACTCTGACAAGTTTTGAAAGCTGCTACATCGTGCTGCATTTTGGTAAAAATATTGTAACTTTTGCAAAGTGTGCGTCAAGATATAACTTTTGCAGTCTTTTGGAGGGGGAAAAAGATGGCCAGCAGTAGAGATGCATATTTACATTTTCACTGTAATAGTATGTGGTGGTTATGTGGATTGAAAGGCGAGTGCTGTGTATATAATTTGAAGACGCTGAATAATTTCAATGCATCAACACTGAATAATCGAAATATTCTAATGAACTATTTTGTGAGATTACAATGGTAGATTCCACAAAATAGATCCTAACTGTTGTGGATCGAGTTAGAAAAAAGTAATAATGAAAGCAACTACAAGTTTTTTTTTGAGATAACAGTCCTTCTAGTCTTGTTGTACTAATTACAGTCAGTAGTTTGTACATGTAGGAAGGCTTCACTCTTGTAAGTATATTGTTTTAAAGAAAATGTACTAATCTTGCAATAGACCTAATAAGGATTGACATTGCAAATTGCAACATATTTGATAATACTTTTGCAAAAGTTTTGTAGTCCACATTTGACAGCGATATTGGTCTGTAGCCCTCAACCAAGTGAACTTTTTTCTTTTCAGTTCTTTTCAGTATTAATACAGTGTGGCTTTTGCAAAAAGATCATGGGAGTGTCTCCATGTTATAACTTACTTGAAAAACATCCAGCAATATGGGAGAAAGCCGAAGTCCATTCCTAAAAGGAAGTTTCGGGGATCCAGATCGAGAAGGCCTAATGGGACTCACGGGAAGCCTCACTATCGAACGTCAGGACTGATCAAGTGGGACAATAAGCACAATAGAAGGTAGTCTTTATTGCATAGTCTGAGCCACTTATCTTTGCCACCTTGAACGTACACGGCATTAGGTCTTCGCAGAAAAAGGCGCAGCTCCGTGGACTTTTCAATCAAAAGCATGTCGACCTTGTCGCCCTCCAGGAGACACTGAAACTGAAAACGAAAAAAGCAGAATCGATGTGAGGGTAATTCTTTATTAAAACCTTGAAGGGGGGGGGAGGGCTTTGCTGCAGTGCGAATTTCTCTTGATTATGTGTTTTGACGGCTTAGCACCAGTTAACTGCAGTGAAACCACTTTTAAAAGTGGTCTAATATGCTTGGGTAAGTGCTTTCATGGGTAAGCATCCCTCCACTGCCGTCAAACCACCTTTACAGAGTGTTACATGTGGACTAATATGCACCTATTTTGTTCGTTTTTAATAATTCAAAATTTTCAGTTTTTTAACTTCGATTCAAATCAAATTTGATTACTGCATTATTCATTTGAATATTCAAAGCATATGAATATTTGTACAAGCCTCAATTCATGGCATTTGAAATCATTTGAACCCACCAGACGTTTACTGGTGTAATTTTTAAATGTGATTAAAATGGACACAAATACTGTCTGCGTTGTCATCTGCAGATTAGGGCATCTTGTGCGGCATACACTCCAATTTATATCACGAGAAAGTGAAGGTAATTCATGCACTGGCCTTGCAGGACAGCTGTGCTTTTTATACCCCTATGCTTCTATGCCAGTGCCATCATCTTGGAAACATGAAACGAATGCTAAAATAGCAGACCATTGTGAATTTGTTCACTAAGTGCAGATGCAACGAATGCACCTCGTAACTTAGAGCTAGAGTTACAACTGGATTGCAAAAAAACTTGCCAGTTGGAAGGCAGACATGAATCGTCTCCTGTGGTCTTTGTCGACAGAGTTGTGAGATGTCGTCAGCCAGCGCCACTCTGCTTGTGCCACATGAAAATGGCACAAAAGCTGCCTTGCTGACGGCCATGTCTGCTGCAGGGCAGCCTTGTCAGCACTCGAATTGTCACTCATGAGTACCTGTGGGGCCTGACAGACAATGCAATAAAGTTGAAAGCTGTCCATAGTTATAAAGGCATAGAAAAGTCGTGGATGTTGTGAGAACATTTTTCGTGGGTGAATCTAAAAATATAAATAGCCTTGGCTAATAATTTTCTATTGAATTTGAGTTCGATATTTGCTTTTTAATAAACTATAAAGAGCAGTAACATTTATGGTAAGTTTCAAGGTTAAAAACAAGTGTAAGTTTGCATCTGTTACCAGTATTTTAAAAAGAAGAGAAAGTGCGGGCAATAGGTCGACGAACTCACTCATTGGCCAACTCACACGGACTCACTCAGACTCACAATATGAGTCTGAGTCTGGATAAGCAATATTTTTGTGAGTCGAAGTCCGATAAGTTTGTTTGAAGAAAATTTTAGTGAGTGTGAGTCCGAGCGGGTTTCGCTAAGCAAAATTTTGGAAAGTTTGAGTCCGAGTGAGTCTAAAGCGCAAAATATATTTCTTGAGTGAGTTCCACTTTCTTTTGCCGACTTGAGGTTCCACCTAGACATTTTCAGCATTACTCAGCCTTACCTAGATTCACATTTACACTCACATCTACTCATAGGTATTCCAAAGCAGTGTTTTTCATACACCATTTCAATATTTATTAATTAAATGTTTGAATTATAGAAGGGGGCGCCTTGACAGTCCCAAACTAACTCTTCCAGGGAATTTTTTGACTATTATATTTTATCATCTCCTCCAAGAAAAATGACTTTACTGGTTTGGAAGCACTCGGAACTCGTTTTTGAAGATGCTGTGTGAAGCGGCATCAAGAAGAGCACCGATTACATCAGATATTGGTGTTAAAGAGCATTAACACCACAATCAAAGAAGCTAATTCCAGGCTGATGAACTCATGAGTTGACTCAGTAGTACTCACTCAGACTCAGGTCCAGCCGTGTGTCTGAGGCTGAGTGTGTGCGGTTGAGTAATGTTTTGGTGAGTTTGAGTCTGAGTGAGTCCGGCTTCTCGGACTCACTCAGAGTTCGTGAAGCCGGACTAGCTCGGCGCTCAGGTTATTTCAATGGCGTGCAGATTATTTAAGCTGGCACTTGGATTAAAGTGGGTGGGAAAACCTGTAGTTCGGTTATTGAATTATATTCAAGCCACGCATTGAGCACTGGCCGCTACATTTTCTTCACTAGTTGCTTTTGTAAGTTTGTGTTAAGAACGCTATTGTAGAGCATTGGGATCGCATTAATACATAGCAATTCACTGCGCACAAAATTTACAATTTCGTGCCTACTTTCTTACTTACTGGTTGGCCTCCAAAGCATAGAGGATGGGCTTCCTCGAGGAGCTTGAAAGCAGCCAGGTAGCCATCGGTACTCTGCTCTTTGTGAATTAGTACTGTGAGTGGGACAGCACCAGCCTTGGTCGCAGTCAGCACCACTGTTACTGTGCATTTGGTGGTGTCGCATGAGGCAGTCGAATCGACAAAGACGATCTCCCTTGCCAGCTCGTGGTTATGAGCTCGTCGCATGATGGGGGTAACCACGACCACTGTCCAGCAGGCACTGCTGCCACCACGGGTCACACTTATGTGAGTGCCTGGAAAGTTATGTGGAATGGCAGGTGGTCTTTTAAGAACAATCTTCAGGCGCATGACTTTTACTGGCCATTTCGCTCTCTGTACAGTGCAAAGTGTTCCTGCAAGTTTTTTAGTTCTAGCTTCACCTTGCCTTTACAAAACGTTCTGCAGGCTTTTTTCAAGCAATCATAACATTACCTCATTGTCAGAGTTTGTTGCCTCACAAATCAATTGCAGCAAAAATATTTGGACTCCCTGAAGTACGAGTGGAGTTCAGGTTTACTGTAAGCTTTTTGTACTTCATTTATTGATTCTCCACGAGCCCACTGTCAGCTACACAGTGATTAATGACAAAAGGAAAGAAGCTACATCAGCGAGCACTGTTATATATTAGCATCAGATAGAGCAGGGAAGATGAGCAAAATCAAGAGAGCATGGACTCGTGCAGGTGCCCGCATTCCCTTATAAATGCAGGGCATTTCTTTGCGTACTACATGCACTTTCGGTATCTTATCTATCTATATATTTATCTATCTATCTAAACCCTGCCGTGGTGGTCTAGTGGCTAAGGTACTCGGCTGCTGTCCCACAGGGTGCGCGATCGAATCCTGGTTGCGGTGGTGGCATCTATCTATTTGTCTGTCTATTCATCCATCCATCCATTCGTCCATCCATCCGTTCGTCCGTCCAGGCAGACAGACAGACAGACAGATAGATAGACTAGCTATATAGATAAATAGACTAGCTAGCTATATAGATAAATAGACTAGCTAGTTATATAGATAGATAGACTAGCGAGCTATATAGATAGATAGACTAGCTAGCTATATGGATAGATAGACTAGCTAGCTATATGGACAGATAGACTAGCCGCTTACATCTGGGTGCTCTCGTAATAATCTCCTTAACTTGGTGGGAACCTAAATTAGTATGAGAGGGTTTGATGATTATGACACGCTGGTCAAAACACAAATAACATTACATACATTGTTAAACACTTTTTGTTAAACAGTTAAACAGTGGCACGTACCTGCGGTAGGGTATGTGCCACAGCTGTTTGACACTTGATATCTACCCAAAAACAACGAGAACACACATGGGCCATTGCAACGCGTGAACGTTAAAGGGACCCTGAAACACCTTTTTAAGTAACCATCGAATGGATTCACTAAAAAAGCTTATTGCTTCACGAATTCAACGCTGCAAAAATTTTAGGAATACATCCAGTATGAGCGGACTCACAAAGATTTGTCATGCTGCAATCGCATTCGCTCTGCTCTCATTCCGGCAAAAGCTCTGGGAGCTAAGCATAGCATGGGCAAAAAAAAAATACGTCACACGTGCCTTTTGTCATTGAAGACTTTTTCTTTGTTTTTTTTTCCACTTTGAATACGTGGCCTTTTCTGTGTGATCGCGAGCGCACGGGGGACAAGTTGCGGCCTCTCGCGGCGATCCCTGTAAGGACCGAGCGCGCCATGTTAAAATCGGCGAATGGCTGATAGATGGCCTTTGAATGATTTTTCAGCTTCCTCCGTCATTTGTTGAAACGAGAGAAAGCAATTATTAGCTGACTTTGATCATTTATTATTTGCAAATTCCAAGCCGCGTGCTGCACTATAATATTTGGCTGGCGTGTTCTCGGAGCCTCTTCTACCAATTGGCAACATTTTCTGGCCATGCTCAAAAAATATTGCAGGGCCTGTTTAAGACAAAACTGACAGCGGCAGCGTTGACTCGACAAACGCAAAGAAAAATGTCAGGGTGCCAGCAGGGACCCGCCGCGGTGGTCTAGTGGCTAAGTTACTCGGCTGCTGACTTGCACGTCGCGGAATCGAATTGTGGCTGCGGCGGCTGCATTTTCGATGCAGGCAAAAATGTTGTAGGCTCATGTGCTCAGATTAGGGTGCACAATAAAGAACCCCCGGTGGTAAAAATTTCCGGAGCCCTCCACTACAGCGTCTCTCATAATCATATATTGGTTTTGGGACGTTAAACTCCACATATTAATCTATCAGGGTGCCAGCAGGAGTCAAACCCAAGCATAATGTGAGGCAATCAAGAATTCTACCACAGAGCCATGCTAGATCTCGGAACTATTTTTCAAAAAGACCGTAGAGTTCGTAAAACGTCAAATGTGGCTGCAGTGCTGGCTATGCAATGTCATAAAGATTACATATTTACTCCTATGCTGCAACCTTTATGTTGAGTGAACGTCCATTGTAGGTAGGTGCTATGCGCAGAAGAGGATTTATGTACCAGTGTCCAGGGTTACCATCCTTGCAAGCCCAAACCCTTCATATCAGCTTATCGCTTCTGGTGTTGCTAATACTCATGTTACTGATGGCACCATTGTGCAGGTGCAAACAACTGGTTATAGAAACATCTGCAACTGTTCAATATGCATCTGTTCCTGACACATTTGTACATATATTTAGCATCATTTCATAACATGTCGCTGAAGAAAAAAATTACAACACGGCCACCTTCCCTCTGCATGCTTCACATAATGTTAATTGCCAAAGTACATGGGATCTGCTGAATTCTTTTGTTAGTTTCGCATCTGTCAAATAAGGTGTTCTCTGTTTCGGCTCTACTTCTCAGTCTTCAACGGTATGGCGCCAGGACCAGGATAAGATAGGTTTAAGGGGGCAGACTGCTCTTTGACATTTTTTGTTTATTTCTCCTGTGATCTTGATCAAACTGCACAGAATTATGCAGTTTTTTCTGCTGATTTCAAATGTTTAATTAGTTTTTCTGTAACTCATCTTATTCCTAAGATAACTTAAGTTGACTCCCTATTGTTTAAGGCCACTATAGAAAAAAAAGTGCTTAATTAAATGTGATATTTAGGATATCCTAACATAGACTAATGACTATAAATTGAACTAATGCAAGAGTTTTTTGTTTTTAAGCCTTTCCTAATATTTCACAGCAAAATGAACTATCCAATTTCAAAAGCAGTTGGAATTGTGTTAAAATTTTGATGAGTACTTAATTAAAAAGGCTTGTTCTCTAAGTTTTGCTCCCCTACTTGCACCCTACACACATACAGGTTTCCCCCGCAAAAGGAATTGTACTTGTACCTGTCCCAGTTGCAGAGATATTCAGGCCTCAAAATTGAACAGTTGTAAATTTTAATTTTTGAGAAAAATGGAAAAAACTGAAAACACACAGCTTCTTCAAAAAGCAACAATCAAGGTGTGCATCTTTTGCAATCCTCATAAAAGTGCTCATAAATTCGTAGCAGAGCTTGTAACACAGGTGCCGACAAATTATAAAAAGGCCTCAAAGTTGGTTCCCCCTTTTCTTTTGCAGGTTCTGCATGTTAACAGCACCAAGACTCTGGGACAGTAAGAATGACGTTACAAAAAAATTATCACTTCCTGGTGTGTAAAAATTTGCAGAGAGATAGCAAAATACTTGCAGATACCAAATATGTCAATTTTAAAAAATCATTTTTTTGTCACTTTTTAATCCCAAAGAGCAGTCTGCCCCCTTAAGACACCTGACCATCTTCCTGATCAGTAAGAGCGATCGGTGCCACCAAGCGAGGCGGAATATGCCGCTAGGCGGAATGTGCCGCCATGCGAACGAACAGGAAGGAAGCGGAGCAAGCTGTTCAAAGAAACATATCAAGCCGTTCATCCAGTGATAAACATATGTCATAATTCAGTGTTCGTGCGGCTGTGTGTCTGTGGCACAGACACACAGCCAATTCAGCCAAAATCAATTTGATGTGACGCACATGACTGAAGACTTGTGATCTGACCATTTTTTTGTATCCGCGTATCCTTAATTTTGTCGATTAAAATTTCATTTGGCAGTCAGCGGCCCTTTTTGTATCGCCTTCCTTTGTCCCGTTCTTGCGCTTTACGCTTCTTTTCTTTTTTTGTTTTCTCCCAAGTTTAAATGGCCTCTCTAGATTGACCTGTGTGGCTGACACTCTGTACAGCTCTGGTTGCTGCTGCTTTCACGCTTTCTGAAATTTCAACATTTCATTTAATGACATTTACAACCAATCCTTTCAACTAACAACCAAGAAGGACAAAATGCCTTTACAAAGATAAATACTTACATTGAAACATAGGCTGGCCAGTATGAGGCATCTCATCTCTTTTTTTCATGTTTTATATTTCACAATTTGTTTCCATGGGCTGACTCGCGAACTTCATTAATGCTGGTTCCCTGTGTATTGATGCTCATGCAACGTGTCAGTTGTTCTAGATTGCCAACTTACGCCTTGAAACAAAAACCTTTTAAATACGTGTCAGTGTCACTTTCAAAAAAAATAAGTAATGTTTTTGTTATTCCTTTTATCTGGTCATATATATCTTCTTCCCCCCTTTCTTTTTCATCATTTTGGTTTTCCTATCAATCTGATCTGGTTTTCTGGTTTTGCCACTTGAAACTCCGACCACCTGTGCACCTTTTGGGCTTTAAGTTTGCCATACTCAAGGTTACTCCAAGTATTTGATGTTTCTGATTTCACAGGAACATAAATTCATCAAAAAGTTGTGGGTTTCAAAGTAACAAGTACATAATTTCTTACTTCCCGAGCAAATAATGGTAAATGTATGCTCTGACTGGCAGGTGCAACGTACAACCAAGCCACTGGCATGAATCACAAGTAGATGATGCTTGGTACTGAATGTGTCTGTAATTTGTCATAGCTACAACTTGACCATTCACACTTTGAAAATGAGTGCTTATGAATAATGTTTTACGTAGAGGACAGATTCTCCCACAAATTTAGACATACCTTGAGCTGCATACAAAGAAGCTTTTTCCTCCAGTTTCAGCACAGGGTCGATGTGAGTACCACCAAAACAGGCCTCCCTCCAAACGCTGTGCCAGTGGTAGAGTGTTCTTTGAGGCGGATTTAAAGCCGCATTGGCCAGCTTTGCAGGGCCATCATCTTCCGTAGAGAGCTTGCTCTCATGCAGTCTTCTTGCTTCACTAGGGGTCATGCCTTCGCTGGCTAAGTAATGCAGGAATGTTTGCCTTGTTGACCTGGTGCCCCGAAGTAGCCGCAGAGCATCCGCTGAGTCGGTGCTGTGGCTGTGCCTGTCGTCGATTCGTATCACTGCAGAAAGAGGCACCTCCCTGTGCAGATATTTGTCCCTGTGTTTGGTGTTAAACGTGACCAGTTATATTTTTACTTCAACATTGGCCATGCACTTGGCATTGCGTGAGCCACTCTTCTTGTTCTTGATGTAATTCTGGCAGCGCCAAATTTTGTGAAAAGCCATCCTGCATGACACACATAGGTGCAAATGGGGATAATCTCTTTCATAATGCACTGCTTTATAAAATATAATTATCTTAGTAAGAATAACTAGAAGTAAAATTTCTTTTCACAGTTGCACTGCTGTAATAGCTATGCTTTTATCACATTTGCAGCTGGCTGCTCGTATGTTGTATTCTGTGCAATGGCATGGCACCGTAACATTGTATGAGCACCATATGAGTGGTTGTCACACATTCGACTGGGGCACCCCAGAGGTGCTTCAGCCGCCATGCCATCATGAAGATGATGGTAGTGTTGAGCAATCGTTTGTCTCGGTGCACGCCAGGAGACGAGACTGTTAGTAGCCCCATCAGTGCAGGCGTAATTGGCAACTGGGGTGGCCTTAGAACATGTCCAGGCTAGAGGGAATATGTGCACAAGCTTACCATGGCTGTGCACCCACAAGGCTGCATTTACATCAGTGGTCTCGCCAGACATTAGAGAGACGTTAAGGGTAAATATCAAGTTGGCGTACATTGCTGAAGTAGCGGTCAACAAATGTCGTAGTGCTACTTCGATGCCAAGGAAATACTGACTTTGAAATAAGATCATGTTTGAGTGATCCGCACGGTGTTATTGCACTTCAAATTGCCCTCCTGAAAAAATGGGGCTCCTGACATAGTTGCCTTGCCCAACATTGCCTGACTTTACTGCACGGCCGCCGATGCTAGTACCAGGAAAGAGAGAGTAGCTGGAGCCACAGAAGCAGCAATGGCCATTGAAGCTTACCGCGATAAGTGTTGTTTGTGAACCTTGCAATGAGACATTGGCTTGCGACACTGGTGCAGAGTCATGCCACTCAGCCACTTCAAGTATAGGGTTTGTTTTGCAGCACTCAGTGGAAAGTCGCATTAGTAACTTTGCTGCAGTTTAAGTGGCATATACTGTTCGGGCATCAGGTCACCGGCATGAGCATTTTTTTCTTTTGTTGAGCTTTCCGTCGCAGCAACTTTTTTGATTTGATCTGCAGTGGCGGTCGGGCTTAACAAAAAATGGTCATTTTACGCTTTCTCGTGCAAAGACACATAGACAGCCGGAGAAAAAAACCCGATTGCAGCATCACAGCTGTTCAAGTCTCTCATAGACCGCCTCGCTTGCCTCCGTGCACCGCCTTGGCAGCGCGCTCCTGCAAGTGGCCGGTGCTATGAGGGTGAGGCATTCATAAACAAAAAGAAGCAAACTGTGCGGTTACACGAGGCATTCTGTCCCCAACTTGCATGGGTATGCGTTCCGGCATTTATTTTATTGGTTGAAGGAGCACGCAATATATTTTCTTGTTAATAAACCAGCAATGAGCTAGGGAAAGTTCATAGCCTTGGTTTTTAGCTCATTCTTTATTATGATGAGGTGAACTTATGTATGGCTGCCTTTAAACCTAACGAGGCGAGTTTATGAAACATACCCTTGCCTTTTCTCATACTGAAACTTTTTTTTCCTAATTAAAGAGGGCCTTGTAGTGTTATGAAAGGTTTGTGAATACGGGTCTAGTCTGGCAAGAGGCCACCAGTATCTTTAGAGGGGCACTGCACATTTTGCCCTTTTATTACGTATGAGTACATGTGCTGTATAATTACGAGTACCTATGTAATTGCTTATGTCTTAGAAAAAAATTTTAGGGGCAATTATCTAGCATCCTTCAGAAGTCCAGTGGTTAACTGGAATACTTTAAATAAGAAGACCTTGTTGCACATGAAAAAATAAATATTTATGGTGACTTTACAGTAGCGTTGCGTATTCTGAATGAGGAGCAGAACTGAGTGGTCTTCTTTGTTTTACATTAATTCTTTCTACCTTATTTTCCTTTCTATTACTTTCTTTTCCCTTTCTCTGTGCTTATTTCTCTTTGTTTTTTTTCTCTTTCTCCTGTCTTGCTGTCAGTTCTTCCTGTCTCTTTTGGTCTGTTGCTCTCTTTCTATCTTTTTACGTCTTTATTTCCTTTAGTTCTTTTTATTTTCCTGTTTTATTTTATGGCTGGCTGCCTTTCTCTTCCCCTGTCTCGTGTTTCACAAGCTACACTTCACCAAGCAGAGTTTTTATTTTAATGCTCACACCTGCTGTATTTGGTAGTGGGGCTTACCCAAATCCTGTAGCGCATACCCACCTGTGGTTTTCTGCAAACACAAAGTTTTTACAGCTTGCTTAAAAGCCAACTCTGGAGATTTTTCAACCATATCAAGGTAATGATGTTTGTACGTTTCTGAGACAATAGCTGAAATTCTCAGAAAATTGGAAAAAGCTTTTAATAAGCAAAAAGGCGCAATACTTGAATCCAACCAAGCGCACTGTCTACGCTTGGCACACTATTTGGTAAGAACCGGAAGTCGCATATTGATCCCGCTGGCGCAGAGTATGAAAACTGTGAAAGCCAGGCCAGCAAAGTGCCAGCCAAACACCACAGAGGAAGGAAGGAAGCTTTTTCATACCAAACACTGCTGCTGGATTTGCCCAGCCGTCGTACTTCACGTTCGTTCTGACTTTGGGTGAAGCTGCTTTGTCATGAAACAACAATCGGCAAATGTTTGGCAGTTACGCTTCACAACCTTAATCGTTTAGGCTTACCATTTCACATCGGGTCATGAAATTAAAAACTGTTTGTTCTTCCCTTCGAAACAATACTATAACCCAGGAATAAACAAAGACGCAAGTTTGTCCGCCACCTGCAAGCAAATACGTGTTCTGCAAGCAGGAAGAGTAGGCAAATAAGTGTTCTACTCATGATTCTCATGGTCGCCGAACGATCGTACTGCTAGAGTCTCCTCTAGTTCAATTTACGACACTCTGACTTCAGTTGACATGCCAAACGTGATGTTGCGCGGACAGTGTTGCCAATAATTATGGCAAGTCAGTTGATCATTTCGAGGCAAGCCTAAAAATTTATTTGCAAACAATCGGTGCATCTCTCAATCCTGTCATTTGGCATAAATGACAAAAATCTGCGAAGGAAGGTACCCACCGAATTCTATTGAGATCCATTGATGTGAAAAATCACCGGAGTTGATCTTTAAATAGCTGAGCTCATAAAACATCCTCCATTTTCATTTTGTTGCATCCTCTGTGCCTATTTATGAATCTCTAAACAAACAAGGTGGCTTTCAGATTACTGCCCAAACATGATGCGATGGCTTCTATGATCAGCTCAGTACAGTATGTTATGGTCACTTTCAGTGATGTGATCAATGAAGCAGTTTCAGTGTAGTTTTTTTTTTCTTCTGGGAATGCTGAGCTACTTGCAGCGTGAGCGAGCGAACATCGCCGCATATTATGACGGCCTCGGTAACATTGCCCAACACGGGGTGTCAAATCAGCCAGAGTCCGTCCACTTTGAGTTTATGGCACGGTTACGTTGATGGCATCATTGGGGGGAGAGAAGAGCGAACGATTTAAAGGTGTTTAAGAATTATAAATTCTGTTTCACATGCTGCGCTATGTTTGGCTCACATGCCCTGAGGAGCCTAGACTACCGATTGGCAGCACAATTGAATGTGATGCGCAAGTAGGCGCGTAGAGGGCACGGGACAGAGCGCGTTTTTTCGCCATGGTGAAAAATGGTCGAGCACTCGTGTTTCCATCGCCTACCAGTTTTTTTTTCGCCGAAAGACCGCGAAAACGACATCGTGGCGCATGCTCAGCGTTAATTGTGCCTCTTCTGTCGAAATGTTTCAGTATGTAGCAGTTTTCACATTTCGGCGCAATTGCCGCAGCAACCTCATCACCCCAAATGGAGCTGCCGCCATGACATCAATAAAATCGCCTTGCATCGCGGCGCGGAATTTCGAACTTTTATTTCAGCTGTAAACCCTGTGTAAATGATCGCTCAAACGGCTGTAGTGCAGTAAATGGCATCGACAAGACAACCCACCTTTCCTCAACATTCTGGACGCGCCAGACAATCCAAGAAGTGTTGGTCCGTACGCTGTACGCTTCCATCCATTCATTGACGGCGTCTTCGTCGGCCAAGTTCGCTCGGAACACGGACTCGTGTTCAGTAGACTGCTGGTCATCTCTTACGACCTCAAGTGGCTGAAGCATCTCCTCCATTGTGCCTCGACATTGTGCAACAACGCGATCAGCACTAGTAGAAACTTGACGGTCACAACCACAGTGGTAGGACGAACTTCGTGGAGCGATCGCCTTCGTGGACTGGGTCAGCGGTCTCACGTCACCGCCGATCCAGCATGTACACTGTGGCCAGTGATGTTTGGTTCTACGTCGAAGAATTTCTATTCATAGATATGAAAATTCCCTATTTTGGGGATATTTCCTTGTTAACGTTGACGAAAGTTCCAGCATATTTCCCTGCATAACAGTACTAATTTCTGCCCTCATCTACGCAAACACTATAATTACACGTGTATGACGTACTGGTCACTTTTGAAATCATGACTAGCCCATCCCCTGCCGCATAACAAAGCCATGGCATATTCATTTATATAGTGATAGTACACTGCACATTGCGGGCTTCAAGTCTAACACCAATAATGAACTAGAAATCGCTTCGCGTATATCAAATCTCAAGGGTTCTGCTAGCGTGGTGCATGTACCAGAACCAATTACAGAAGATGAAGGCGCACTGTGACCGCTAATTATCGGTCGTCATATGAGAATTTAACCATTCCTGAAATACCCTGCAATATCGCGAAGATTCCTTTTGGCTCAAAATGACAGGCGAAAATTCCCCGATAAAGCAAAAATTTCCTGCACGGAACATCACTGAGTGGCTGCGCCTGTGAGACATACTTCACCGTGTGTAACCACTTTGAAAGGTGGTTTCACTGCCAAATAGGTTCTCTGTGCGGTGAAACTAACCGCTTTGGGGATATTCGCACTGCCGTAAAGCGACCTTTCAAGACTGAGTTAGGTTATAGTGCCTGCAACCCTGTTAATTTTAACAGCGAAGTTCAATCGACATTTGTATTTATAGTGGGATCATATCATATCATCCATCTATATTAAAACACTTGTGGGCTCTCATCGCAATAAGAACAAAAATTTATTGAGAAAACTGAGTTCATGTGCGTTACCAAAAAAAAATCAAGCAATGCTTTATACTGCACGGCACAAGCAATGAGCTGGCACCTCGCTTCCAATTTTCTTTGTATATTTGAATAGAACCATCATATGCATCATTTATAAATTTCTTGTACTGTTCTCGGGTCATTTCTATTCTCAAAATGTATATTCTGAATTTTCTTTGTTTTGGAAATTTTGGGTACACAGTGTTTTTATTTCGTTACTTGATAAGACAGATGTTTGGGCTAGTTGGTGATAGGGAATAAACATATTTGTACAGCGCAAGACTACAAGTAGTTATGACGTAACTACAGAAGAACAGACAAGGACAGAAAGAGCGCTGACTTCAACTGAAATTTTATTAACGAAAATGCTGGAAATATATACTCATGACGGAGCACCACCGCGCAATGTATTGCATCACAGCAAGACAATCATCATCTCATTATATGGTTACAACGCCACAGCTCAGCACAAGTTCACAATCAGTTGAGTCAAAGCCAGAAACTAGCTTTCTTTTTTCAGTCGGAGCAAGCGAAGACAGGCTGATACATCGATCACCCAGCATTTGCATTTCATTGGCCTTCATAATCTCTCGTGTTAGCTGCTGATGGTGTTTGGCTACAACAGTGCATTTTTCGAAGTGTTGGAGGGCCCTATTAAGTTTAAAAGCTCGTTATCTGGGCCAAGTAGGAAACCTTAAACACAAATATTTTACTGTGTACAACTTGCAATGTAGTCATATTTAAATCATACATTTAATAGAAACTTGCTTCCACTTTGCTTCAACCCAAGAAAGCGCAAGTCAGAAAATCTTGTGGAGCTTGCTCAGACTCGGACTCAATAAACATTTTTGGGAGCCGTACTCACTATCACGAAAATTTGTTCAACCGCACTCGCTCGGACTCACTGTCTTTTTCGACCCCAATGCCAGTGCTTTTTGCAACTTTATTTTTGCAACTTAGAAGTGTGGCAGTTTGGGCTAGTTGGTATGACATAACGATAGTTATAGCGCGAGAACGAAACGACTGACAAAGAGACAAGGAGGACACGAGCGCTCGTGTCCTTGTCTCTTTGTCATCGTTCTGTTCTTGTGCTATAACTATCGTTGATTTTGCGTTTCAAAGAAATACTGCAAAGTATAATAATACCCTCATAAAGTGGAGAAAGTGCGATACATTTATACTCCGACTCAATATAAAGTGCATATGAGCTGTGGCTATTGAGTTCATGTAGCAAGCTTTCTGCAAATTTTGTTGAATGAAAACAATGAAAAAAAATGCCGCCCGCATCTTCCCAGGGGGAGAACTCAAGTAAATGCATTGCAGAGCAACAGGGGTGGGTGGGCGGGGTATCACATGAATGTTGCATAATTGGGTATCGTTTGGGAATGCTTAATTATTCATCATATTCACCATCCTGGCTACTCCCACTGCTAGGCTAAGGTCTCTCCCATAATCCGCCAATCAACCCGGTCTTGTGCTTTTTGCTGCCACGTAATACCTGCGAACTTTTTACTAACTTTCTGTCTCCCCTTCGTGCATTTGCCTTCTCTGGGAATCTAGTCAGTTACCTTTAATGACCAGCGGTTATCCTGTTTACGTGCTTTATGCCCCACCCACGTGCATTTGTCCTTCTTATTTCGTCTTTATTATTCTTTTTTTTATAGAATAAGGGTGAATTGTTGCCTTCAACGTCAAGCGAATGCCAAGATGCACTTGACTGAAATCTGAACGCATGATCCAGAGGATGAGCAGTCGTTTTTTTTACTAGCAGGCGCTGCCTGCATTGGCCTTGCGAGGCGCAACAGGGTGAGGGGAGCGACAGTTTTGCGAGTGTCTTCTTGGGCCGGCGCGTGACGCGAGCCGCAGCCGTCGCTGAAGAAAGACATCGTGCGACTAAGAAATGCTCCACATTTAAAACGCGCTTTAGCTGCTTCTGGCAGGAAAACACCAGGCTGGGTAAGTGGGTTAAATTAACCCTACATAGGTTTGAAAAAAAAACTACGTGGGGTTAAATTGACAGGATGTAAGAATAGACTTGTTGGTGGTGATATATTATGAAAATGTCTGGCGTACAAAAAAAGGCAATAAGAAAGATGACTGGATGATGTGCTGTCCTGCACATTGTCCCGTTGTCTTTTTTAGTCCACGCCTTTGTCATGCGCCACACGTTTTTCACAATATAGGGTTAAACATTTTTTATTCATTTTTTGCGAGTGAAAATTGATTTTTAACTGGTTTTTTATCACTTCTAGAAATGAATCTGTCCCCAATCGCTTTATTTCTGTCATCTTGAATTTTAAATGTGCTGTCTTGGGAAGTGAGAGTGATGCCTTTTTATTTGTAAGGTGCCACCTCCTTTTGGGTATTTATCGCTGTTTTTTTTGCAGGCTTTCTATTTAAAGTATGATGAGAAAACGATGTGCTCAGCATTCACAATGCTCATGTTATGCAAGGCCTTCAAGGGATGTGGCCAAAGGACAACCTGCGGAAACTGTGCTCTCAATCGGCGCTGTGGTCTTCCGAGCAAAGTTGACCTTTGGTGATGATCAGAGTGTGACAAACTGAAGCAGCAGACAGCTCCAAGACATGATCTCTGCAAGTCACATTTAGAGGAGCTGCAAAAAACAAAAAAATGAAAGGTGTATCCCCAGTGTTTATGTACTTTAATTACAACCATTTAAAACTTGGTGAATCGATGGCACTGCAGAAAGCCGATAAATGTTCGTCAAACTGTGGAAATACAAAAAGAAGCATATGATCTTACCATACGTATGAACGGTGCTTCTTTCCGTTGCCTCCAAAAAGCACATGGTACAGCTAAGCGTACTTAGGAACTGACAACTGAGAACGTAGCAGATGTTGAACACAAAAAAATTTCTTGCTTAAAAAAAGTCACGCTAATTGAACTTTTAATTGAACTTTGCTGAATAAATTTTCTTTGTATGCGCTTCCAAACAAGTGCAGTCATGAAATTTTAATTTGACTGCATCACGAAAGCGCCTAAACATACATAGTTTATTTAAATTATACTCTCAATGCCCCCAACATTGTACAGAGGAGAGTGGTGAATATATTTATGCTATACAATGTTATGCAAGACCACTTGAAAAGAATAATTGGTCTGACTTGTTGGCAACTGAGTGGAGAAGGTGGTTCTAAAGTTGAGGTGTAAACTCGCAAAGGCTTATGGGATGCACGTGGTCTGCACTGGCTTCCGGTTTAATGGCTCTCCATCCGTCTGCTGCGTCCCTCTTAAGGTATCCATGCGCTCTTTTTTTTCATAGCAACCCAACGTGTATGTTGTGAATTTCTAGAGCACGTTAGCATAGCCGCACCTACGACTGACCACGAAAAGAAAGCATGTGCTGTCGTGAAATATTTTCAAGTGGCAAACAACAGGTTGTACATGCTATCACAATTCTGCGTATCTTCGGAATAATAAGTGGCGTGGACTTGGCTGTCACGTTCTTCAACTATTTTACACTTGTATATTAATGCAGAGTGCCCACTAACGTGCTTATTCTTACAGGTTTCGATCTTTGGGGGTGCTCAGCTGCTTTTGCATTTGTAGTTGCACTGCAGCTCGCATCAATGTTCATTGTGTGAAAGGGGTATCCTTTATAACTGAAACTATGCGTTCAACGGCAACGGCCTGGAAAACTGTTCAATCCTTCGTTTGTGATAACCTCGACTATATTACAGCCCTGACAAAGCTTTAAAAAGCTAAATATGTCGGCGGCAACTTCATTTAGCAAAGTCGAGCTTGTTTGGCATTTGCATATTGCATCGTGTCGGTAAACAAGCTGGTCGAGACGACACTCACAGCGCCTGACTCATAGTCAGGCGCTGTGCTTGTTATGCGTTGTTACCTGTTCTGCTCCATGTGCACTGGATGAGATATGAATAAACTGATTACTAAAAGAAATGCTTGAAAAACTCTTGCAATCACCAGCAATATATTGCATAGCTGTTCTATAAGTAGAACAGTATTTTCTTGTCTACATAACGTTACTAACATAATTTTAGTAGGTGTGGTGAATAAGTACTCAACGACGTTGGCGGATCGCGACGAGCTGGGCACCGAGTGCGGGCTTTTTTTCTTTCTTGATTTTTGATAGAGATACGTATACATAAATGGTGAATGACGGCGGTGGCAGCGAAGGTCAAACAAGAGAAAGAAAACTGCGGAGACTCTCCATATAATTTCTACCGCAATAAAAGAGCCGACCTACCTCCTTTGTACGGAGGGCAGATGCGACAACATCACCCCGTGTGCCAGGCCTGCCATTGATTGTTACAAAAACAGAGAAGAACGGGCCACCCATCTTTAAAAAGAAGGAAGGAGCTGAAGCACAGGGGAGAGGGGGCATTGCAATAAACTTTGGTGTGATGAATGGCACTCGCGCTAACTCGGCAGGCAATAAAGACGGCTGTTATACCCTTCTGTCTTGTACTCTCAATGCAAACAGACTGTTGGTATCGCATTAACTGCTAACAGCCTAAGTGAAACTAGCAAATATGTAGTATCTTTTGGACACAACATCGCAAAACTCAGATGAGAGCTGGCTGAAGGGACTATGATCACTCCAATGGCCGAAGCGCGTTTTGTCCAGTCAGTTATCTAAACGCAAAGCAGAGGTTATAGTAGCACAGAAAGTTTACAAGCATGTCTCATTAGGCCTCGAGATAGCGTGCTCGAGAATACGCCTCCTCCTCCTTCTCCTCCCACTCAGAAAATGAAAAACGTAGCATGAATGCGATGATGTGATGTTTAATTTTTTTAACCGTCAGCTATTGACCTTGGAAAGCAAGAGGCGAACTTGTAACAAGGCGTAGACGCTTCACCGTGGGCCTTCCGACCGTAGAGCCGCCACCGATAGCCACCCTATTGAAAGCCGCACATATTAAAACAGAATTCCGACTGCTCTGACAGGGAAGCATGCTTTTATATATGAGATGGCATTAAAAAAAGCATGCGAAAATTTTGAATATGGACCCTAACAATCTCGAGTTCGAAATGGCAGGTTGTTTTAGGAGCTTTTACCGCAACAGCGATTACAAATGCAGATGTGCTGATGAGAGGAATTACGAAAATGAACTTCTGAATGAAGATCTACGCATAAAGTATATTAAAAGAAAATTGTCAACGCGTTTACACAGTGCACGTGTTGTTCTATGGGCGCGAAGCGCACAAAATCAGACTGCGATATCAAGAAATCCACCGATGAATCACTGCTGCAGTTTCCCCACACTGATTGGACTAGACGTCACGAGCCCCTGCGGAGAGCGCGTGTCACCGTTAAGCAGACTTGCACAACAGCAGTTGCGTCGGCACCAAACATGCGCGACCGCTGTTAATTTAGCGGAATAATTCTAGGCACGCGATTGTGACTTTGGTGGCCTAGAGAACAAAAGGCACATGCTTTGATGCGCCAGTGTAGTTATTGCCGGTGATAAATGCTCACAAATCCGACTTTGGGGCAGTTTGGCAAAATTTTCGTGGATATAATCAGGATGGCGGAGTAAATCTGATTTGGCGCAGTTGGCGCAGGAATGATATCGCTGCAAATGCAAACAATAATTAAATGTTACAGAGTTGCTAAGCCAAAACAACAATTTCAACCTGTGCCATGCCCTATTAAAGAACTAAGGGCGATTTTTGATCATGTGGGAAATGTGCCCTTAACGCAGAGTTCTTTTGCATCGCATGCTTCTTGACGAAACGTGGCTGATGTGGACAGTATGTATAAAGGATAGATACCATCACTGGATATAACCTAATCAAAGAGATATTAGAGTTAAACAATCAATTAGGTCTTATACTCCAAGACTCTATTGTCCCTAATATCACCATCATAGCTTGAAGAATTGAAAATAAAATCAAGTTTGACGTCCGATTCATAAACGTCGCGCACAAATATTTTTGCGTAACATCATCAATTTCAATGTGCATTTTTGTGTTTTCACGGGACTGGCCAAGTGAGGTTTTCTCAAACTTGGTAAGTTGTCCTTCTTAGAAGACAATGTACTTAACTTTCACTCAGTTAAAATGACACAGGTATTATCAGATTCTGTAAAAATCTATGACGTCATGACAAACAGTGCAGGAGCTTCAAGATGGCATCACTCGCATTTTCTTTTGTCACCTTGTCTTGCTTACCAAGAGTCTTCTAGTGGTCGGTGTGGTGACTTTCGCATCGTGAAAGACTAATTTACAAATACGAGAAAAATCAGTTTTCCCTTTTGTGTCTTTTTATGCTACCGTGGCAAGTGCAATGAACAAAGTTAAATGCAATCTTGGAAAATAAAAAAACACAAAACTAAATGGCATGAAATTACCACACATACATACCTCGTCATAAAGCGCAGGATCATCATCTCTTTTCAGGCTTTGCCAGCCATAAAAGCAGCAAAACATGACCTGTCGAGGGATGAGGGCAAGCTCCTCAGTAAGGCATACAAGGCCTGAAGGATGTGTTGCTCCCTCACAGTTGCAATATAGTCCAGACATACCAAGAACATGCATGTTCTGGAGCAAGAAAAATATATATAGTTTTGGAGCAGAAAAAAAAAGGCTTCAGTGCAGCTAAAAGTGTATTTTAAAGCACAGAAAAGTGCTTTTGGAGCAGCCGAAAGTGCATTTCGGAGCAGGAAAAAAATGCAATTCAAAGCAACCAAGAGCATTTTGCAAGCAGGAGAAAAGGCTTTCGAAGCCATTAAAGGCTCATTGCCGAGTGGGAGATTTGAATTTGTGAGAACTAAGACAGCCAAATAAATCTGAATTAATCAGCATTTCGTAAAGTTACATGCTGTACAGCTTGTACTACTTATAGCTAGAGTTACTGACCATATGTGATTTTGCGGCGCTGTCTTGACTTTTCATTCAGTGTCCACGTTCCACACCTACACTCTCGGGACTGCTATATGTCCCGGGTTTGTTTTAAACCGTTCTGTTACAATACTTTTGTATGATCTAACGCCTGAAAAGTGCCTCTTTGAGCAGGATAGAAGAAACCAGAAGGGCCTTTTGGAGCATGCTTGGAGCAGCCGTAAAGGCCTTTTCAAGCAAGTTTAGCGCAGCAAGACATTTGGAGCAGACATAGCCTCGTTGCAAAGCACTTGTAAAGCAACACTTGCCCAATGCTGCATTTTTTAAACACATTACTGAATTATGAAGTAGCCTTATTACTGCGCTACACATTATATGGACACTCTCGACGGGTTCTAGCCATTGATGTCATGCCCCGTATAAAGTCCGAATCGCCAACATTTCCCCGAGCACCTTATAATCTACCCACGGGTAGAAGCGCACGTACGAAGGCGACAAATGCGGCTGAAGCAGAGATCAAACCAGCCGGCCCATCGCCGTCCCTCGAAGGGCGCACGCGATAACATACAGAGTCAACAGGCCTGCCGTCGAAGCAGAGAGAAAGTGCTCCACCTGTTTTGAAAGACCATGAATAGAAGCGAGGGCGGGGAGGGAGGCCTTGTGGCACAAGCGGCATTTATAAACATTGCTGCTAAGGGCCAGTCAGGATCGCTAGTGCGCACGCTAATTTGGCAGCAATCACCGAGCGGTTTAATTCAAAGTGAACTTGATGAAGTGTTATAAAAATAAAACATTGGAGGACCTTTCAGCTGCTCTTTAAAAAGTTGAAAGTGATAGCGATATCCCCACACATTCGCATACAAACACACTATCCCCTTCTCAATCTTTAGTCTGCCTTCATTTCTCGTACGAGGCCAAAACTATGCCGCAAGAGAAGCCTAAGTGTAAGCGTCCTCCGATAGTTATCTTTATTTTCATCAAACTTGGATTTTTCCTTGCAGCCAAAGACGCTGCTGCCGCCCCTGCAACTTGTGTGAAATGAGCTCTTTAATTATACTGTATTAAAATTATTTCATGTGTGATATCTTCATCAGGGGTGTATGCAGAATTGTTTTATTGGGGGGGGGGCACCACCTTGATGTACAGTCGGTGCTGGACAGGTAGATATTGTCACGGGGTCGTGACGTGGCCGAAGACAGGAAACTTTGTGTTGGGATTTAACTGTTTATTTGGGCGAACCTGTGCCCGGTAAAAGGGAAGTCTAATTACAGCAGCAGTCTCGCACAGATAGCAGTCTCGGACTGATAGCGGCGAACGCAGCTTCGGCCTTCGATCAACAACTGACAAGCGGCGAAGCGCGTCGGCATTAATAGAGAGTTTTAGCAGAGCAGGCCAGCGGCCAGCGGAACGGAGCGGACCAGCGGAAACGCCACTGCGCATGCGCCAGTACGCTGAGGCGGCGAGCGGCTTTACGGCGCTGCGCGCTCGCCCGCTCGTTTCGTCATTCCAGCGCAGCGCGCAGCGGCGGCCGGGCGAGCGAGCGTAGTTATTCAAAATGGCTGCCTCCAACGGTCGCGGTGTCGCGTCGCCGGCCGTGGTCACGTCGAACGCTTCTGAAACAGGAATGTCTGAAACAGGAAGTCAGGAGCATGGGGTCCTGCAGTATGCTCTGGGGCATTGTTCAAAGCAGTTGTCAGCGGCAATTTGCAGCGGCAAGCCACACACTGTCTGTTAAAAAGCGCGGCAACAAACAGCTGGCTTGGAGCTTCGACTTCAGTTGGCGTTGGTGACGTACTTTCCTCAGTTTAACGACTTCGCTAAAAGATACAAATCACCGTTAAAGTAAAATAATATGTACTGAAACATAAAATTCGTGTTTGTATTGTGGTTTACTATCTAAAAATAAACCTTTACTTTTTTTCCTATCAGGGTAGTTCAAATTTGAATGGACAGATGGCGCAGTACAACGCTTCGCTGGGGGCAGCAGCCGATCGCTCAGCTAAAACTCTTTTTTTCGCGCGTCGTTCCGCTGGCGCTGCGCTCGTCCGCTCCGGTTCGCTGGCGGCTGCCCGCTCTGCTAAAACTCTTTGATACTCTTGCCGTCGAATGTTCTAGCGTTATCGCTGACGGTGGCGTAGGTTCCAGAACAATCTGTACCGTTCGCACAGTGGGCGTGATTTTATCGAAATGATCTACTACAGTCCGGAACCTTCTAGAAAACTGCAGGCGCGGTTTGCGCTGAGAATCGTGTGGTGTTTTGGGACGATAACAAAAAACTTGGGAAATGGAACGTGGCAATTGTTGTTATGTGGGGTTTAACGTCCCAAAACCACCATATGATTATGAGAGACGCCGTAGTGGAGGGCTCCGGAAATTTCGACCACCTGGGGTTCTTTAACGTGCACCCAAATCTGAGCACACGGGCCTACAACATTTCCGCCTCCATCGGAAATGCAGCCGCCGCAGCCGGGATACGAACCCGCGACTTGCGGGTCAGCAGCCGAGTGCCTTAGCCACTAGACCACCGCGGCGGGGCATGGAACGTGGCAATATGGTCGACTATTATTTTTGTGCTTTGCATGCCATGGCAAAAAAAATATTAAAAAAAATTGGCGAGCAACGCTTGGCACGGGCCTGGTGTGCCGCACCCTAGAAATGCCATCCTGACCTCCGCTTCCCCTGTATGTGCCACAGCATCAAAAACTCTGACTATACTCAAAAGCATGTAATTCATTAATACTACTATCTTAATTCAAATAAATTGCATACTTTGTACAAGTTGTTATTCTTTTTCTGCAAAAGGGATGGCAAAAAAAGCATGTGTGAATTTCACTTTAGGTTAAAAGTGAACCACAATAGTCCAGAAAATTACTCAAGAGGTTAAATTAAATGCAATTCGTAAAATAAAAACACAAGACTAAATAGCATAAAATTATCACACATACACTTGTTGTCATAAAATGCACGACGGTTGTCTCTTTTCAGGCTTTGCAAGCCATAAAAGCCGCAAAAAAAAATGACCAGAGATATGAGGGCAAGCTCCTCAGTAAGGCATACCAAGCCAGACTAATGCTTTGCTTTCTCAGAGTTGCCACATAGTCCAGGTATTGGACATGGTTCTGCAAATACAGATTACAGACACAAATTAACAGGAATCTATTACACATACTTCACATAGCAGTAAACTTATGATTAAGAAAGTGGCAGCCATATCAACTTTATAACAAAAGGAAAGAAAAGCTAAGCCTTCATGTAGCAAATTTATGAAACACAAAATCCAATAGTTAACTTTTTATTCACACAACAAAGGATTGTTCAAAGCATCATCATCATCATCAGCCTGGTCCATGTTGACTATAGACAAATCCCACCGGACTTGCGTCGCAAAAATGTGGTGTCACTTTCTTGGTAGGCAAAAGACGCTCTGCCTACTGCAGTTTCTTTTGGGTTTTCAATGGTGCATGTGGTGTTCTCAGTCAAGCGACGAGAAAAAAAAACGGTATGCCGACGAGCTGCGTCGCGGTTGGAAGTAAGTCGCGTCTCACAACATAGTCTTGTTTGTTGGTGCATATCGAAGCCCTCGGCACTTATGAACTTCACAACGCTTACGGCGTCTCGCGTCGTTTTGTTGGCACACATTGCAGCCCTAAGCGCTTATGGCGGAAGTTACGTGCGGACGTCGCTATAATTTTACCCTTAATGTCGACATCGGCCTACCTTTATTAACAAGCATGGAATGGGTTTATAGGCTGAAAGACTCTCCCAATTTTGTATGATCATGTACAATCATATACTTATCTTGTTCGAATCAGTTGGATTTTGGGTAGTGGCATATCCAGTTTAGAATCTTGCATCCTAAATTGGTTGAAACAATTTTTTGAAAAAAAAGTAATGCTCTTTTGTAGCAGTTTTGAAGAAGCTTGGTTTCACTTGCAGCAGTACCCCAATGAGCTTGAATACTTATAAGGTGCACATTCGTATTACTGCCCGAATAGGAAATGCTGATACACTTTAAAGAAGCCACGACATAAAATTTACTAATTGCAATATTTTTGCATCCATGAGTAGTTATCGACCCCACTAGTAGCGATGCGCGACCTAAAATGCAACTGAGGCACACATAATCATCCATTTTATTGATTTATACATATCATTGGTATTTAGCACCATTCAAAACGGCAGGCCAGCCTATGTATAGCCCTGGCCGCGATTTCTCGCGGCCATCTCCAAATTGCACCTAATCTAACCACTTCACACTGAGGATTGATGTGAAGCTAAGCTGCTCAGCTAACATTTGGTTTGCTAGACATAGTCATGCCTTGACACCTGAACTGCCATATCACCTCCGTAAGAACTGTCCACTAGTGATAAATGCAATACTTTGGACCGACCGACCAACCAACCAACCGAACTGATTGTTCTGCTTGCTGTTGTTAAAGCCGTTAGAAAATGCAAAACATTGTCCTAATACTCAGGATGTTAGGTTCCAAGCGGTCTATCGATCAAGTTGGCGCGTGCTAACGTACGTTTCTACCAGTACAAAAGTGCTCAAAAGGAGCACCAGGGCCATTGGTGGATTTTCTTGTCGTATTTCTTCAGTGGAGGACACGCCCACCACTTCTAGTGCCACATGCGGTGGTTGAAGGCCTTGCCCGGAAACACGTCACTGTTCGGGAGCACAATGACGGGCGTCCTGGAACTGGTCTTGTGAGCAGAGTACTTTACCACCACCGAGTCTGCATCACCACCAAAAAATTTTAACCATATCAAAAGCAGATGACTCACAGTTTGGATTATTCCATAGGGAGATCAGACGGATCATGGTGTCCTATAGTGAAAAGCTAGAGTAGCGGTTATAACGAACGGTACTGCAGTTAATGTAAAAGGAGAGAACAGAATAAAAAAAAAGTTGTCGCCTGCACTCAGAGGAGACAGAATCTCCATGCAGTTTTTCATGGGGACCACCTTCTCGGCCAGACTAATTAAGTTTTTTACAAAGGCCAATACTTCCTCGTTGATGCCCTGAAACTGAAAATTTAATAGCTTCGTCATGGCATCAAACGAGGCGGGCACATTCATCTAAAAGGTAGAAAGGCAGCCATGTGAGACATTGAAGAGTGGCTGCAGGTTTTTGTACATTTCAATGAAGTCAAGGATTGAATATGAGCACATTTCATTATTAAACACTTGGACGGCTCATTGAAGATGCTTGTCGTCCAGGTGAATCAGCCGAAACACTAGGACCGCCTCCCTGTAGAGGGTGGGCACAATGTTGCTCAACAACGATACAAGGTATTCCCATAGCCACTCGTAGATGAATTTTTCAGACGCTCATTTTGAACATTTTCAACACTTTATACCCTTTCTTGCACATACTTTATCCGGTCTACCATGCTCTAGCATTTGTGGACTGAATTGACGAGCGATTTGGTCGTCTGACGAAGCCAGCGAAGATAACACATCGGCACGTGCCGTTGCTCCAGCTGCAGTCGTGTAGGATATGGACGTGTGGGAGAGTAGTTCCTCATTTGTGGAGTGAGATAGCAGTGATTTCGTACTGTGTGGGCCCTCGCTCGGATCATCTGACAATGTCGTGACTAATTGTCCGAGCTTCTCCATCGTCTCTAGCGGGAAACACATCATGCACAAGCTTTCCTCGTTTTGGAACTGTCTGTAACTGCAGTGCCCAGCATGGAGGGGTTTGTAAACTTTTTCCATCTCCTCCAGGCCCTCTTCCTGGTTCAGAAACATCCGAATTTGATACTTCTCCCATGCCTTTGATCAAGTTCCATAAGCGTCCAAATGGTTTATTTATGTCATAGGCACCATTCTTGTAGCTCGAACCAATAAACTCTGTAGTTTGTCTCTGGGAATATAAATGGCGTCGCCAAAAAGTTGAGGACTCGCCACTGTAGTGACATGTAAGCGTACGCTGTGCCGTAAAATGTTTCTTCTGTGCGGTCCACGTATTAAAAGGAATGCACAAAACTGTCATCCCACGCCATTTGCTTAAAAAAGCCTTAAATAGGTCGTGAAAAATTTACTAAAATTTTAAAGAAACCGACAACTGTCCAGAGCATTAAATGAGCTGATTGCGTGGATAGAAAGATTGTCCCTCACAGTGACTGAAACTAACACTTCTTTTCTCGAGAAAAGTCGAGTTCCGTTTGTATTTTTTATTGAAAACTAAAAAATGACACGTGACGCCACCTGGTGGCAGAAATTTTAATTATTTGATGTACCTTGTCACATGACCGCAGATTAGTGTTCCCAGTGAGCAATTTTTTGTTAATACTGAAATATTGTTTGCTTCTTTATATTAAAAATATTACTTCATAAAAATTTATGCATAGGCCTGCATTGGTAGTACACATTAAAGTGGTACAGCCTTCGCATGACGTAATGATCCCATGCTGGTCAGCGCCATGAGCGACTGTTTTGCATGCTCATGAAAACGTGAACGCGAATTCCAGGTCGCTAAACTTTTGCGGTGATATTTTGCTACCTCCAATTAGCCTCAGAAATTATGTGTACTACTGCTTGGCACGGCCGCACATATGCACAGTGACGTTTTCAATGACTTGGCTTGGCTCGTGCGTCGAGAGAGTATCGACGACGAGACAAGCCATCCATCAACCTTAAGGGCAGGCACACAAAATGCAGTACAAATACAGGGAAGCTGTGTAAAGCCACATCATCTCATTTTAACGGCTTGTTATTAAAAAATATAGTTGTAGTGCTCAGAATAGTCGTGGTTTAGCACAGTTACAGGAACTACAGTGAAAAGCACAATAACGAGAACTAGCACAAGTCACTTGAGAGGCTACAAGCATCGCTATCGATTTTCAGCTTTGCTGGACAAAAATAGACATCCGTGTTCAGAGCCTTCTAGACAGAAAAATACTGCTTATAAAATAACTACGTGCATTCGGGATTAACTAATACAGCTATGAACACTACGAAGGGTAAGCTTTCTGTCACGCTGAAAAAACTGAATGGAAAAAAATCATTTGTCGGTCGATCCTTTATGTGTAAAGTGTACGTAGCCTCTGAAATTCCATCAGCAGTGGAGAGACTTTGAAGTTCACAAGCTAGCAAAGCTATTCTGGTGTACAAGGTTCTTTTGCCTAAGCCTCATACTGTATTACTCTGGAACAACATTTTCGTGCTCTTGTCTCTGTTTAATGGCATCATTGTCTCGCTGGCTTCACTGCAATGTGGACAAGCCAAGCACAAAATCGAAGTGAAAGACTGTCGCAATCTAACGAAATGCCGTTTTTATCCCGGTTCTCAAGCTGTGTGAAATGTCAAGACAATCACAACGCCATAGTTTGGCTTTTTAGATGCGGAAGCATCTTATACTCGCGCCTTGTAGTGCGCCGTCCGCGCCGTCCGCACCGCTTCTCGAACATTCGACAGCTGACGCGCGCGCATGCGCCGTCGCGCCGTCGCCCACCATCTGTGCCGCGCGCGCTTCTCCTTCGAGAACATTCGACAGCTGACAGCGCATGCGCCGTCGCGCCGTCGCCATCTGTGCCGCGCGCGCGCTTCTCCTTCGAGAACATTCAACAGCTGACAGTGCATGCGCCGTCGCGCTGTATATATACTCAAGGTCGGCGCTCGCTCGCTCAGTTGCCGCTCGTCGGTTGGTTTGTACGGCGCGTCGACGTCCAAGGTCGCGGTGAAATGAATTCCAACGAATCCACAAACACAATGATCGACGTCCCTTCGACCAGCGCCGTCCTTTCGCATACGTGTGTACGTGTTCACTCATTTAACACCCCCTCCTACAACCACGTTAACCAATTTAGCCATCGACCCAAGTAAGTCGCAATTTAACACCCCATTTCACAACCACTTAACCAATTTAGCCATCGACCCAAGTAAGTCGCACTTTAACACCCCGTTAACCAATTATATGCTCCGCATCCTCCTCAGTGTTCCCCCGAGGGAAGCTGCGGCAATTTTTTTTCTTTTGCCAACCTGAAAAAGGTTTCCTTGCATACATGACTTTTGCAGGCAACAACACGCTCTCCTATGCCCATCCAATAAAGAACAACAATGGTTATAACAAAATAACAGACATAATGAAGTAACCAACTCTCCCTTTAACTGTCCTTCAAATGCCTTATAGTGCAGCTTACAGTTAACAAGTATGAAAAGAGCACTTATACATCGATGTACCTTACTAATAAGCAGGTGAAGCACATACTGTAATTACTCGCCAAATGAACCTTTTTCCATAATCCTCTACTTTATTCTTTGAAAAAAAAACCGTTTCATAATGTATTTGTTCATCTCATGTCAGTATAATAGGCAGTGTTGCTAATGATCAAAACAATGATAAATCAAGCCATTATATCAAAAAATACCTATGCAATAAAAGTCAAAACAAAGTTTTGCAGCCATGCTAAACAGTTGCGAGCAGTACAGGCGTAGTGAATCAAAATTTGAAA
The DNA here is from genome assembly GCA_013436015.1 of Rhipicephalus annulatus. Classification (NCBI taxonomy): domain Eukaryota; kingdom Metazoa; phylum Arthropoda; class Arachnida; order Ixodida; family Ixodidae; genus Rhipicephalus; species Rhipicephalus annulatus. Next base: position 2,866 of record WOVY01015039.1, on the reverse strand, counting down.
GTCGCACCTTCTTGGGCAAAGCGTCATCTGTAGAAGGCAGGAGAAACCTATTTGCCGATAGCATCACGCAAGCACAGCTGCACAAAAACACAGCAAAAGACATAGCGCATAGCCTCCAAAATAATAAATAATAATAAATAAAATGGCGGACGTGCAAAAAAGCCTACCGCAACCGAGGGCGCATCATGCACCCACATCTACCGCAAAGTTTCTGCGCCACTATCCGACACTGCGTTTTTGCTGTTGGGTTTGTCGTCAAGTTATTTGGGACACCTGCTGCGCAAGGCACGTTTGTAACCAGCCGGGTGGCTGGTTACAAACGTGCCAAGAAACAGCAAACGTGCCGTACAAACAGCATGCGCTGGACCATGGGAACCAAGCGGCTGGACGACACTTCAGCATCTATCCATGCACTTTCGTTATGGGAGGAAACAAAAAGAGCATGGGGCTACAACAAAGATTTGTCGCGCATTTCGCAGGCCCAAACAAGTAAAGCCGTCAAGCGAAATTTTCATTGTTATAACTCCCGTGACTTTTTTCGCCCATGTAATGAACTCTACCCCCCCAATTAGCCTCAACATTTTTGAAAAGAATTTGGGTTCATTATGCGAGTAAATACAGTAATTCCTGCATAGTAGAATTATGGTTGATCTTTAAATCGCATCCTCTTTTACACAATTCAACTAAGACTTACCTTGCTATCATCAATCTTTCGCATACTTTTACATCGGTATCATTGGTACATTTTCAGAGAACATTGCAGCATAGACCTAGAAAAAATCACACATGAAAAAAACACACTTATAGTAATACAGACAACAATCCAGTGACAAAGCGCCCAACGCTAATTGCCATATATACATTTGCACACATCACTATATGCATATATCTTCAGGAGGCTTGTGCGAATAATGAAGTGCTAATATTCGAACAAATAATACAATATTCGAATCACCAATAATACAATATTCAAATTTGAATCTAAATTATTGAAAATGAACGAATAGTCACATACAAGTCCGCCTGTAACCCCCAGGAAAGATGGTTTTGCTGCAATAAACAGGCACTGAGCTGTGTAAACACTTAGGGTAGCATACCGGATACTAGCATCTGGTTAACCTCCCTGCCTTCCTCTTTTCTCGTTTCTCTCTCTCTCTCTCTATCCACGAAAAATCAGCACTGCCATGAAGTGAAGGTAGTGAGGGGTGAAAGCTTCACAGCAAGTGATAAGCTCTTGATATGTTGGGTTTAACAACCCAAAACCACCATATCATTATGAGAAACACCGTAGTGGAGGGCTTCAGAAATTTCGACCATCTGGGTTCTTTAAAGTGCACTCAAATCTGAGCACACACGCCTACAGAATTTTCACCTCCATCGAAACTGCAGCCCCCACAGCCGGCATTCAATCTCGAAGCAATCTGCAGGTCAGCGCCTGAGTAGCTTCGCCACTAGCAAGGGTGCAAGCGGGCTTCAGTCTTTTTGGAGCAGCTATGGGAGCAGAATAACGCGGCTTCGGAGCAGCTTTGGAGCAGTAAAAAGGGAGTGTTTGGAACAGCTTTGAGGAAAGAAAGGTGTGTTTTAGAGCATCAAAGATTTAGTTTTGGAGCAGATTTCTCAAGTCGAACATGATTGTTAATTAAAAATTTTTGCTTTCTTGTAAACACAAACATTTCAGTGGTTTTAGTAAGCATGCAATGCTGATTAAGTGACCCCGACTACGCGAAATTCATACATAATAACCTCACAAGATCACAGATGAAAGCCCAGACACTCAGAGAAATACCATAAGCGGCATTTTGGATAGCAACTAGACCTTAAACTAGAAAAAAAATTAATGTTAAAATGTTGCAATGTTCAGAATGTGATAAAGCACCGCATCCAACATGAACAGCAACTCAAGAATTGAGATGACCCACTATATAAAAAAGTTATCTTCATGCTAAACCCATACGGTTCTATAAAAACAAATGCAAAAATTTTATGTTCCGTTGATTGAAGTGCCACAGCCGACATGAGAACCACGAGGAAATTTATATGCGCTTGCCGCGCCATTGCTTGGCAATGAGGTCAAAAATTTTCATCATAAAAATTATGTGGACACTAGATGGGGCTTTCATTGTCGCAGCCAATGTTTCCACATAAACTACAAGGTCGCAGTAAAAAGGGAGTTCTTTAAATTTATTTTCAGTTTATGTGCCAAAAAGCTCGCGGCATCGTTTGCCTGAGCACAGCATGTGCCCAATGGTTGCTCGGCAATGGTGCGGTCAAGTTTATTGCACATCCCTTACCCGCACATCACCGTTTGACCCGCATGTAAAATTGTTGCAAGCTAGGGGTGATGGGCGCTGCTTCAAGCAAGATTAAACGAGATGGCCGTCTCTGTGTACGCGTTGTGCACGTAAACTCATCCAAGGGTTCCAAGATTATCTAGATAGTCCCTAGTCATTAGGGCGCAGTTTGCGCAAGGGAGCGTAACAAAATAGAAAGAAAGGAGCATGTGCGATATTACCATTACAATACTACAATTGTTGCTATTGTTGCAATCGCTACGCCAGTGACACAGATTCTTTAAATTTATTTCTCAGTTTATGTGGCAATAAGCTCGCAGCATCCTTGCCGAGCGGCTGCCGAGCACAGCATGCGCTCAATGGTTGCTCGGCACTGATGCGGTCAAGTTTATCGCAACAGCACTGCAGTCTTTATAATTTGCCTAACAGCTTTGCTGTTAAAACATGCATAGAGTCACATAATGAGGTATGCATACAACCGTCACCTAACAAGAATCATGCATTGTGTTCGGTGGCACAAGATTAATGCATAATCCGAAAAAAGAATTTTCATGTGGACACGGACTTTTATATGA
>WOVY01015038.1:0-200103 GCA_013436015.1 Rhipicephalus annulatus | reverse complement strand
TAGCTGTCAGAAACGAGAAGAGTAGGAACGGTGCTGCACGTTGAAAATAAAGATACACTATTTCACTTATATGAATAGTTACACTTAGTACAGTGGCGGTAAAAAAATTTCGGACCATGGAAGCGCGTGTCAAACGGCATCGCGGCGCCTTCTATCGGCTGCCTGCGAAGCTCGAGAGCACGCTCTGCGCATGCGGCGCCCTCTCTTATCGGCCTGCCTCCTCATTCACTCTCTTCAGCAGCGGGTGCCAGAAGTTTTGATGACTGACATGGGGGGTCGACGCAGCGAGCAATGGAAAGAAAAATGGTAGGTGTAACCTTACGAGACAAGAAGAGAGCAGAGTGAATTAGGGAAACAAACGGGGGTTAAGGATATCATAGTTGAAATCAAGAAGAAGAAATGGACATGGGCCGGCATGTAGTGCATAGATAGGATAATCGCTGTCATTAAAGGTAACTAACTGGATTCCCAGAGAAGGCAAGCGGGTTAGGGGAGACAGAAGGTTAGGTGGGCAAATGAGATTAAGAAAGTTTGCGAGTATAAATTCGCAGCAGCAAGCACAGGACCGAGTTACACTGGCGTACATGGGAGAGGCTTTTGCCCGGCAGTGGACGTAGTCAGGCTGATGATGATGATGAATGATGATGATGATGATGATGATGATGGTGATGATGATGATGATGGTGATGATGATGATGATGATGATGATGTGGGGTTTAACGTCTCAAAACCACCATATGATTATGAGAGACGCGGTAGTGAGGGCTGCGGGAATTTCAACCACCTGGGGGTTCTTCAACGTGCACCCAAATCTGAGGCACGTGGGCCTACAACATTTCCACCTCTATCGGAAATGTGGCCGCCGCAGCCGGGATTCGATCCCGCGACCTGCGGGTCAGCAGCCGAGCACCTTAGCCACTAGACAGACCACCGCGGAGGGGGCCTGAAGAAATGCAAGGCGTCACTCGTGCTATCCGCCACGGAAACACCTAGCGGTGATATCTTAGCACAAAAACATGATTTGTATTAGCAGTTCTTCGTGCGCGCCGCCTTTCGCTCCTTAGCCCGGACACTCCGCTGTGCCGAAAAGATGGATGCGGCGTCATTTCCTTGAAAATCGACATTTGTTATAAGGTTCCTCAACAGCCTTCATTCGTGCAACACATGCGCGCTGGAATTTCTTGCGGTGTTCTGTGAAGGTGTTTTGAGGAGCGTCTTGGGCTGAAGCGCACCGAGCATTGCCAGTAGAAATTAGGTCCTTTCGTCACGATATCACCGCCTAGGTGTCTCCCTGGCGATAGCACGAGTGACACCTTGCACTTCTTGCGGCGCCCTCTGCTGAAGAGAGCGAAGGCGCAGGCAGAGGAATTTAGAAAGTGCGCACACGCGCAGTGCGCGCTCTCGAGCTTCCTAGGCAGCCGTGAGAAGGCGCCACGGTGCTGGTTGACATAGGGACCCTATTGGTTGACACGCGCTCCCGTGGTCCGCAATACTTTGACCACCACTGCCACATACAGCATGACATGTCAGTAAATGAAACAGGGGAAAGGAAGAAATTTCTCGCCGGTATACAACGTCCATGGTGTCTGAGAACAAGTTGTTTAAAAGCCACGAAGAAAACTTACAGCTGTCATTTGAAATTTGCGACGCCATTGAGACGCTACGCAAGTTTTTTTTCTCAATATAAGAACAAAAAGCATGTCTGAGAAGTTATGGCAGTTCGTTTATTCACACTTGCAGAAGTACTCAATAAAGTTTTATCTCAATATGAATCCGTTACCGTTAGAGATTCTCGATAAAAAAGTTAGAGACGCGCCATGTCATGCGTGTCAGAGCTCTGGGAGAAATATTATTACTGCGCTCTACAGAGAGATTATAGTACAGTTCCCAGCATTTTTATGTTCGCATAGGAAATTACATCACTTCTTTCAAACAACCAGGTGCGAATTCGGCACTAGTGTTCCTTAATGTTCTAAAATGAAATTACTTTTGCAAAGACATGTTTCGCTTTTATGATATGATCAATTGCAATGTACGAAACATGATCCAAGAGTACTTTTTTTTTCATGTATATCACTCCCATCACTCCCAACAGTCCTTCATTGGCAACCCATTAATTTCTTCGTTGAGTAGACTGTAGGAATGCTTCTTTTTCCCGTTCCAGGGCCGCTATTATTTCAGCCGCATTTCGTCTTACCTAAACGAAGAGTTGCAGTTCACATGCCGAGGTTGAATTATGATGACGGCCTGTGGAGTTCTACGTGCCAAGACCACGATATGATTGAAGCACGTCAATTTTGCGGACTCTGCAATAATTTCGACCACCTGGGGCTCTTCGACGTGCACCTGCACATATATGTAAGCGGGCACTCATGCAAATCACCCCATCAAAATACGGCCGTCGCTGCAGCAAATCGAACCCGAGTCCTCTAAAGAAAGCAGTGCAACGCATTTTTTGCTAAGCTAACATGGAGAATCAAAGGTATAGAGTGGGCGTGCGAGGGTACTCGATCGAAAGAAGGGACAGGAGGGAGAAGAAAATAATACATCACTTTTTTTCTGTATACCGTTGGTATTTCATGAGGCTTTTTTGTTTTTTTTTCCCGGCGGGCTGTCCAAGCCAGAGGATTCCTGGAATAAGGGACCCTCCCACCTTCACTCACAAGCTTCATTTATAAATGTTTTTCTCGCCAGTGAAGAACGATGAAAGATGGGTTTTAAGCCACGACCTGTTCACATTTCAGCTTGTCCTCAGCCCATTTGGCTCGAAAAACTGTCCTAAGCCGATCGGATAGGCGACGCCGCGTCGATGCTAGAATCAATTCAGACGCCCCGGAGTGCGCTTGCAGACTCTGACAACGCCTGCGGAGCGCAATAAGAGAAGGCGACAAGTTCGATGATTGATTGATTGATTGATTGATTGATTGATTGATATGTTGGTTTTAGCGTCCCAAGATCGCCATATGTTTATGAGAGACGCCGTAGTGGAGGGCTCCGGAAGTTTCGACCATCTGGGGTACTTTAACGTGGACCCAAATCTGAGCACACGGCCCTACATCATTTTTACTTCAAGCGCGATAGGTGAGGAGGCGAAATTGTGTTGCCGTGCCTATGTCATTGCAGGCATGTCTTGGAGCGATTGGAGACAGTCATTGGAGGCATGTGTTATTTTTGTTGTATTTATCGTTCCTGGTGGCTTCTTTTTCTTCGACATTTGCTGATAAATCACTATCGAGATTTGAGTCAAGAATAAAAGGCGTGAATTTTTAGCATCTCTACGTGCGTTCGTCATTTTGACATTGCAATTAGTAGTATAATTGAGAAGTACACATTTACAAACATCTGCTTTGAACCACATCCTCAGATGTCATGCCCCTCGCTAAATTCAAAAGGAAGCATGGCTTCGATTTTCTTTCTCACTTTTCTATTTGCTCTTTTGCGATCTGATGCGTCGACCGATGTTACCATTTTTACCTTTGTTAATTGCATGGAAGAATAAGCACAAACATCTAGGCTACGATGATGTTGTTCAACCCAACCATAAAAAAGCTAAACGCTGCCACAATCTGCGATTCTCTAGTTTAGTAGCAGCAATGAATATGGTGACAATAGAACGCATGCTACAATAAGAACGTCTCTTTCTTCTTAAGAGGCCTTAGGGTAAGTGATAATATATCTTTGGTGCGCGGGGCACAGATACCATTTTATTGAAGCATGGTTCATTTTTAACGTGCACACGTAAGGCTAAGCATTCCATGGAAAGGCACTTTTGATATAATGAAAGTATAGCAAACAAACTTGACAATCTGGATCCCTGACACATTTTATCGAATACTCGTCTCCCTGAACTAATCATTTCCCGGACTTTGCGTGCCAAACCCATAACATGATCATGTTTCGCGCCGTTGTAAAACGCTCCGGAAATTTCCACCATCTGGTGTTTAAAAAACTGCATGGGCATCGCACACTATACGTGCGTCTCTAGCGTATCGCCTCCGGCGAAATGCGATCCCAGCGGCGATGATCGAACCCGATACGTTCGGGTCAGTAGCCCAAGCACCCGTAACGAGTGTGCCACCGCGGCGGACGCATTTATTTAAGTTGCGAGGTCAGACACTGAAAATGAGCACCGTTCCCACCTGTGTTGGAGGGTTGAGTACGACTACGCGAGGTGTTTCGGGTGCCCCTTCGACCAAGCTTGTGCACTGCATGCCCGATTTAAACAATGCGATCTTCGAGGCATGTACACGCATTCGTGTATCATTCACGAAATAAATCACTCTAGCAAGGACGCAACAATCAAGAACTGTTTGTAGAGTCGTACCTTGTTGTGTTTTCCGCACAGTGGCAGCATTATTCGAGTTTTAGTGAGGTAGCGCACATAGGGACTGCTTGGTTAGTGACTTCAGTTCAAAGCACATCTGAAATGGTCTCCTGAGCAAAGAAGCTTATATTGAACCACTTTCGCAAGCACAAACGACAGGAACACTTGTCAGCGTGGCATGTGGCCAAGAACAATCGGTCGCTATCAATAAAGTATGCGGCTTTAAGAAACCCCCGCTACACGTTGGTTACGAACGACATCCTTCATTTGTGCGAAGTTGGCAACACTATTGAACGATGCTTCTCGTTGCGTCTTCAAAAGCCTGACTGCGACGATTCTGTACGCCAGTAACTTCGTTCACAAAGACTTCCTGAACTATCACAAAAATACCACGCACTGCTCTTTCCACCGCCTTCCAACTGAAGAACATGAGCTTGTTCTCTTCTATCGACCCCCTCCAATTTTAGGCATACACAATGGCAGAATCTGTTTTGCAATTCCGAACGCTGTCAAACGCTTTCCAGAGCCGAGGGGACAATAGGGGGCGCTTTCCTGCATTGCCCTCCCACGAGTCTCGTATTCGTTCAATGCGTTCTGAAGCCGTTCGCCCACGATCCCGTCGGAAGTGCACTTTCGGCGTCCATTTCGCACTTACAAGCACACCGGCGGAGCTGACGGGTGCTTTTTGGGGACTCCCTTGTGCCGTTTCTTTCCTCTTTCCTTTCTATTTCTCCTTCGCTCCCTTTTCACCGTTTCTCAACGGAGCGTGTCGAATTCAGTACATAGATATCGTTTTCCCATCGTTATAGTGCCAGCCACCTTTTGTTTATTGGGCCTGATGGTAAGCGGGGAGGAGGGGATTCAGAGAAGCCCGTTTTTTTCGTTGCCAGGCAAACTACGTACGTTTCTCAACTTGTAAGGAGAAAAGGAAAAGTTGAATGTGAAGTGAAGGCATACTGAAGAAGGATCGGGATAACGAGGGAACCGGAAAGAGAGAGGGCAGCACAGTACTTTTTTTTCTTTTCGAAGACGTCCACCACCTCTCGCCAATCACCGAAGCTACGCGGTATACCCTTTATTCGCGAAGAACAAAAGTTCGCAGTTCTTTTTCGAGCCATTTGTGCCATGTCTTCACAGTAACTACGTTTTCTTCTCGGCTTTCAACTCAGGCACGACCCGAAGGCCCGACGGGTAAGTCCGTTAGAGCTTTAAAGAAGAAAAAAAACGAGAATAAGATTTGAAAAATTCGTACCCTAAAACGACACAAAGCGGACATCGCACCACCACGTTGAGAGCGGGTCGCCAAGAAAAGAAATGCGAAGATGGACCCCTTGAGGTGGTATCACGCGATTCAGCGATTTAAGCTCTTTTTAAAGAAACCAATGAAACACGATAGTCTTTCTTGGGATTCTTGAAAGGTATTTCAAAAAAGACTTGGACTATCGTCTTTCTTGGGATACTTGAACGTCGAAATTTTTGGTCGGTCTGTCTGTCTGTATGTATGTATGTATGTATGTATGTATGTATGTATGTATGTATGTATGTATGTATGTATGTATGTATGTATGTATGTATGTATGTATGTATGTATGTGTGTATGTATGTATGTATGTGTGTATGTATGTATGTATGTATGTATGTATGTATGTATGTATGTATGTATGTATGTATGTATGTATGTATGTATGTATGTATGTATGTATGTATGTATGTATGTATGTCACAAGTGACGATGAACCCATCCGGCATGTTCAACTGGTGGCTGTGTTCATATTTGTGAACATCGTCAATGAAAAATCAAATATAGTGCACATATCTGAGTCGCAAAATCAACACGCAAGTATTAGGTCGTGCGTTCCTTTGCTAGAAAATGCATAGATACATAGATACCTAAAACTCAAGAAGACCCGAGTATTTCTTATACTGCACGGAAAATGCGGCGCTACGCACGAAAAAGCCCTCTGCCGACGATATGATGTTGCCTACTTCAACAGACGTCTACTTCGGCACTACAGCGGTACATGAGCACAGCCATTGGCCCTTCCCCGCTATAAAATACATTAATGTCTCACAAATGATTTTTCTTCGCAAACTACCGTGATACTTAGGACACGTCACTAAAACATTGCAGACATTTCGTGGAGGTACGCGCACATGGCATACCAGCAGTGATAATGCGGTAAAATGAAATGTGTTCAAACAAACCTTCACTGCATTTATCATGGGAGCCCAGAAATGATATGAGAACAGCACCACGGGTGGCCACGGATGAGAACAGGACTCATGTAGTACGGCCAGTAGAAGACCATAGTCTGTCGACTACATTTGCAGCAAGCCCCGCCGCGGTGGTCTAGTGGCTAAGGTACTCGGCTGCTGACCCGCAGGGCGCGGGATCGAATCCCGGCTGTGGCGGCTGCATTTCCGATGGAGGCGGAAATGTTGTAGGCCCGTGTGCTCAGATTTGGGTGCACGTTAAAGAACCCCAGGTGGTCGAAATTTCCGGAGCCCTCCACTACGGCGTCTCTCATAATCATATAGTGGTTTTGGGACGTTAAACCCCACATATCAATCAACATTTGCAGCAAAGCGCGCCGATACGCAGCCAATGTTTTCCTCTTTGTGTTGTACACTAAGCTCGTTTCCCGCAGCAGACGCTTCAGCTCTAAAGTATAAATTTATTCATCACATTATGGTATCAGTTTTTTATGATTGCTGATAATACTTAGTACCTGATAGAAGTATACTATGCCCATACATACTTTCTTGCCTTCATTGATAAGTGGGGTTGAACGTCCCAGAACCACCATATGATTATGAGAGACGCCGTAGTGGAGGAATCCGGAATATTCGACCATCTGGGGTTCTTTAACGCGCACCCAAATCTGAGTACACGGGCCTACAACATTTCCGCCTCCATCGGAAATGCAGCCGCCACAGCCGGGATTCGATCCCGCGACCTGCGGGTCAGCAGCCGAGTACCTTAGGCACTAGACCACCGCGGCAAGGCGTACTTTCATGCTTCTTGTGCTCCATCTATACTATTATTGGTAATGGTATATGGTATTATACCACAATTAACTTGCAAAAGCAAGCCGTAATGTTAGTAGAGGCTGTATTCTTCTGCAAAAGCATGCGGGAATGTTGAAATGAATTATAAAGCAAGATTTTTGTAGCGTACAGGACCAATAAGCAACATTCCATTGTGAGCAGGTTCCCCTCACACAAGAGTGAAGGTAACCTTTGACGAAGAGGCGATGTGTTATGCCTGACATGCGCCGAAATTATATAGCTGTTCGACGCGTATATTCTCGCGTGCTAACCGTCAAAACCTGGCCATATCAGCTTGACTGCAAAACCAAAGAATGCTAATTGATATTTGGTCAACTCTGCAAAATATAGTGATACGGGTCGCTGAGCGTATTAGCTGTACACAATATCGTTGTGGAATACGCACTCATATACCCTGTAATATAGAGATTCTATGCTCTTCAATAATTTCGCGGGTCATATGGTTGTCGTTGTCGCCGGCACATGACATTTGCCGACCTCAGGGCGTTGTTTAATTGAGTAACTATGCAGCCGCCATTACAATGCTACCAGAGCCGTCAGTATTTTGTGTGTCCTTCCTACATTCTCATACTTCGCGCTATTTCAAGCTTGAGAACTGCAATTAACAGATGAATGGCTATGAGACCTGCGGCAGTAATTATACGAGAAAAAAAAAATTCCCACTGACAACAGATGGGCGCCTGCCGTCCACTGCCGACACACTGCGTATCTCACGAAGGCTAATCTTAACTAAATCCCCCAAAACTCAGCAGTGGTAAAGTCCTCATTTATATGGACACATTTCTTGAAACCCTTACGTCTCTCATACTAAGCCGCACCTCTTGAGAACCGGCCACTTCCCGCGCTGGCTTTACGCTGAAACGCAATAAAGGCTAACTCACTCACTGCACCAGTTGCGCCTTCCTGATTTAACATGTGCCTTGCTAGCAAGTGGCCAGCTCTCACTGCTGCGTCAAACAAGACTGCGCGAAGTTTGGATGCCGGAGATGGATGCTCTGAAGAGCCTACAAGGAACGAGCAAGCCGCGTTTGGAAGCTACTCAAGAAAGTCTGGGGTGCTATCACTCTCAACTGGAGCTCTCGACTTTACTTGAGGCTGCTGAAACGAGTAGCAGGCATTGCAACAGAGTTAGGCGTCGCCGTGTTTTCTCAACGAGATTGGGTCTTCCTGCACTTGCACGTCTTCGCTCTTTAGCCTTCTTTGTCTATTCTGCTCCCTTTTTCTTCTATTTTCTTCCTTGAACTTGCGCACACCTTTTTTATTTCTTGCTCCCTTGTTCACTCCTTGCCGTCAGCTTCGTTTGCTTCATTTGTGTTTTTTTTTCTATCAACGCGTGTCACTGTTCGCTCAGCAAAGTTCAGGTGCTGCCACGGTGTAGGATACAAACAATTTGGTATCTTATACCGTGGGCGCGGCCCTAGGATCTCTTTACTGATTGAGAAGTGGAGGGAGAGGAGGGTATCCTCGAGAGGTAATCTTGGGAGCGGCAGGCAGGCGGAGAACTCGAGCAATGTATTATAATCCTGTTTGCTCTTGAGAGGAGAAAGAAAGGGCAGGCAATTTGGCAATTTTCTTCCTTTTTTTTCTTTTTACAGCGAAAGCTGTTATGAGATCGCAACACGGGTCGCATGCGCGCCATAGTTGTCCGCTGGCGCCGGTGTCTCTAACCACTATCGCACAAAATAAGAAAAAAAAGAAATAAAAAAAACATTAGGACTCAATGCATGAGATTAGACACTGGGTCCGCTACGTGCCAGCCCAGTACTGTACCACTTAGTCACGGCGGTGATTGGAGCTCCTTTGCGCATCGGCCTTAGACAGGCTTCATGTCGGGAAAGGACTTGCGTTAATATGAGTAATAAAGCGTTTTAGAACAGCAAGGAAACCACCGGATATCACATAATGCGAATCACACCACTAGTGGATCGTCCATTGTTCCAACGCTTTACAAAAGCCTGATCTTGTTCGGCTATTAACTGTGGCGTATACCGACTGGGGTAGGGGGGAGAATTACGGGGATTAGAAAAGCTTCTTGCATAATTGTTCATCGTCGTCGTCAGCCACACAAAAAAAAAATTCACAGAGCTCCTTGCGTCTGCAGGGTGTACCACGGTTGTCTGAAGAATGAAGAAGGATGGCATAGTAAATTCCTTCCTACTACACAAAGATTTATCGGTCATTCTATCGACGCAGGCGGTGCCACGCGGCTTTCCTTTCAACCTGGCACACGGTGATAAGTCTGCGACGCAGTTCGGTCTCGCGGTATTCATAAGCACTGATTCATTTTCTTTGAAACATCTACGTGTCTCTTTAGCGAGAGAAAGTGTGGTCTGCAGCAAAACTAGAGGGCTTGACGAGTTTTGCTGCCCGAGACGCGTACCTAAGCACCGTGTTTTCCACCATTTTGACCTACCGTCGCGCCGCCTATAGTCGCTGGAATAACTTGCAGCAGCAACCCAAACAGTGTTAAAAAAGGGCTTATAAAGGTCCCTCTTCCTGCTTTCGCAGTGACAGTGCTGCGTGTTCTGAGCAGGCCTGGCGGTTTGTTTTTTAAAAGGGAGAAGCAGGGGTTGTACTTACTTACCCAAAATATTGTAGACTGTTTAATAATAAACTCTGCTGTCATAACGCCATTTGTGTTATGTCGCTAAAAATACGGCAGTATGAAATGGCATGGTTAGTTTGGTTACTTTATCATCAATTCGGGCTCCTTTTTTAATCTAGACAAGGGCAACCTTGATCTCCTTTGTCGCGGTGCCATCCATGCAGCGATGCAGGTCAGAGGTTCTCTGGCCAAACTGCCCTACCCGTCGCCTGTGAGAGCATCTCCTCTTTTTCATGTTCTCGTTTAGGCGACAGTTTATTTCAGCTGCATCGAATTTCGTCATGAGTGCAGTGCAATAAATGTCAGAATAGCGCTGAATAACTGAGATGCTTTTGCGCTTTTTCGCAGGCTTCACGAAGTTCCCGAGTGAATCTGTGCGGGTGGGACACTATAGGGCTCGCCTCTGGTTGGTCTGCGACACTGCACCTAACTGAACACAGAAGGAGGTGAGAACACTTGCTCTTTTTCAGGCAGAGATGGAGTCAATAACATCCATAAAACCCGATTGCTTTGCATTGAACCATCGATGGATTTGAGGCGTAGAGGTGCTATAGGGAGGATGTCGGGTCATCAGATAAAAAACACAGGGAACGCAATACTTCAATGCGACTGTTTTCTTTTTTTCATTCATGACGCATTTTGGTGAACGGCTGCTGTAGCTGACTCTTCAAACCATATGAGCACAAAAGCATATGTATTACTACTCGCTGCTTATTCTTGCATTTCACTATCGTTCTATCAATTATCATGTAAGACTGGTATGACTACTGTTGTTTAGATGCGAATGAAGTCTCCAGCACACAACGCCTGCCTTGTGTGATGTTTTTGTGTTTACGCGCATAAGGTTAACGTCGTGAAAAAACATTACACCTTTGCCAGACGCAGCAGAGATTGCAGGGACGTCTCGCACCTCAAAGGTCTTGTGACTCAATATATTCCCCGTAGTTGACGTCAACACAAACGGCGTGAGCTGGGTGCTCACTTCGCTTTTTGAAAGGGTGTAGTCGACGCTTTGGGATACGTTAAAAAATTATACTTAAAGAGGTATCCATCTGCGAACTTGCACATGTGTCTTAAAGTTAGCGTTCCAAGACTTCTTGTATTTGTTCTGACGTGTGTCATAGCATGCTGAACAAGTGGTGTTGTCGACAAAGTGCACCGAAAACAGTGCCACTGACTACAGTTTAATGCACGCCTGGCAATTCTTCTTAGCATTATTTAATTGACCTCACAAATTTTGTTTAACACACCGCTGAGAAATTATGATACACTATGTGAATTTGTTCATTCTGTATGGTTGAGTTGTAGAAAATGCTGACTGTATGTCACTTCAACTACAAAGTTGATGTCCAATTATACATAATACTTTATGCGTTGCGTCGTCTGCTGCATCGTCAACTCAAGCTGTTTTACACACAACATCTGTTCTAGTGCAAGCGCCCATATATATGTACTATATGATGCATCGGCAATTGGTGCTGCCGGTTTTTTCTTGCTAACGTGTTTCTACCACCGTGTTTTCTTCATCAGCGAATACAGTGTTGCACAAAATAAATGTTAACCATGTTTGCATGAGCTAATCCGATAATAAATAATTCGCCGCCCTCCCACCACACTAAGGTATGAACAGGTGAACCATAATCCGCATTTGCTGCAACATATTCAATCTGCTTTTCCAAGTTGAACAAGAACGAAGTAAAAACACAAATTTTTGAGTATCAGCAATCTAGCAACTCCTTGAACCAAAAGAGCAATTCTAGATTGCACCACACTCCTTCTTCGGGGAGCAAAAAAATAAATAAAAAGAAACGGGTGTGGAGAGGCTTTCAATATCGGCTACTTTTGACATCTGGTAATCAAGTGTACTTGCATTCGTGGCCTTTCGCTGCGAACTCGGGCTTACCTATTCTTTTTTATATATCTACTTCCATCTCCGTGTACCCTCTCCCCCGTCTGGGTTAATGCAGCACTCGTTACGTTCGCACATCTGAAAGAGTCGCATTCATCCAGATTCGTTCAACTACACTCCACCAACAGCGTGCAGATCGCGTTACGACCGCATCTATACAAATTGCCGCGTAGTAAACATCAGCAACTCAATCGTCGAGGCCTCCTTGTCTCGCCAATCATCTTCTGTTAGCAGTGCACCTGTATTTACATTTGGTTTTCGGGTATGGTAAATAGCGTGCCATTGCCTACCTGATGAGGCCCTGCTGAAGCTTCATCTGCCCGCGCCGTTCTACTATGTGGCACCGTTCTACTATGTCGCTACGCCGTAAACGCCGGTAGGTTGTAGCGGTATTTTTAATAACGTGATTAGTTTGCGCAACATTAGAAAACATGCCTGACAAATTAAGAGCACAGGGTGTCTCATGCGTGAGCCCGGGATGACTCGCAGGGGAAAGCCATCTACCCTTTCCTTCTCAGTCGATATACAAAATCTCTCCCACCCCCTCCGGAAACTGTCTGCATCTCACACGTTTTCATACTACCTTCAAGGTCGGAAGCGCATTAAGTATTCTGCATCTCACCTGGTTTTCCCACTGCCTCCGTGATCGCTTCATTTTTTGACAAACGACTGTGTCATGCGATGACGTCATAATGTAATGTCGGGTTATATGACGTCACATTGACGTCATGATGACTTCGCAAATTCTGGTTATCTCTGACGTCATTATGATAACATATAGTGAATTTATTCTTTTTTTTCATCACTCGTGTTGGCACCGACGGTCAATTTTCGTATTTACCGAGGCATCTCAGGCTTTCACCTTAAGAATGACCAAACTTAAGAAAATCTGCGTCCTCGCCATTTCCATATTAAGGTACTCAGCATTCCTGCACTATACTGGATATAAACTAACGCCAGAATGTCGAAACACTATGGTATGTTCAATGCGTTTGATATTAACAGCATACGGTTAAACAGGGAACTTAGGGAGCCAGTGGTCGGCCATCCTGAGTCTCATTTCCATTCTCTTGAACCGTAAAAAAAAACAGCTTCACACACAGTGTCTTGGGCAAAAAACGACGCAGAATAATTTATTTTAGAACAAGGTGGCGGGTTTAGCAGACGGCTCCGGAACTCGCCTAGAAAGTTGACTGCTGGTACTGTTCGTAGTTCTTACATGTGCATGCTCCATGTGCAAGTTACATTGGTTTTTCTTCGCAGATTACATCACAGAATAAAGTTACGACATTGCCCCGCCGCAGTGGTCTAGTGGCTAACGCACTCGCCTGCTGAACCGCAGGTCGCGAGATCGAATCCCTGCTGCGGCGGCTCCATTTCTGATGGAGGCAGAAATGTTGTAGGCCCGTGTGCTCAGATTTGGGTGCACGTTAAAGAACCCCAGGTGGTCGAAATATCCAGAGCCCTTCACTACGGCGTCTCTCATAATCATGTAGTGGTTTTGGTACGTTAAACCCCACATATCAATCAAAATTTTAGACGGTGATCTCTCGGTTCATCGGTGTTTCTGGCCGTAGTTAAAGTAGCTGCTGAGAGCTGTCATGCTGGTTTATTTTCCGATTTAGAGCAACGTTCGTCATGCGTAGAAACGTGCACCTCCAATAAATATAATTAAAATAGCTATAGTGCTCATACTTGCGCAAGTACTGGGCTCATTGGTTTTTCATGATTACAAAACTGTGCTACAGTTACTGCGAAATATATAGAAAGTTAGGGAGGAGACCCAACATGAAGCGGAGACTATATTTTGTGTCTCTTTCTTAACTTTGTATTTCGCAGTAACTGTACTGCAGTTTTTTAACCATCAAATATTTACAGTGTTCACAATCGCGGAAAATTGCAGACGCTGTCAAGCCGCTGTTCTAGCGCTCATTCGGGCGGGCTGCATTCATGAACGTTAATTTATGATTAGAACTAATTGCCGTTGAGAAAGCAGACGTCTTGATCAGATGAGACAGCAAACAGCTATGGTTCTGAGTTCTTTTATGCCGCTCACTATTTTGTAAATTGCTTCTGACTGAAGCACAGCACAGCCTTACCAAAACCGATGGGCAATGCCGGCCTTGAGTACGTCATCCATTAAATTGATTCAGAATGACCAGCTCGGCATGTTGGCAGTTAAACATAATTTCGCTGTGGGTAGTACGACCCGACTGAGGATTACTGAGGATTAGGGAAAGTACAAAAACGACACAAGCTTTACCTTATTATAAAGGCCTGAGTTCCATTGTAATTGAGGCCGACATAATAAAGTAACTTCAACTCGTGTTCGTCCATCTAATTTGTGTTTGTCCTTGTTTCAGCATCGTACGATGCCTTTGTATTCCTCTTTGGGGGGGAGGGGGAGGGGAGAGAGTAGAAGGAATGGGAGAGAGCAGAAGGAACGGGAAGAAGAGTATGTTTGAACTTCACTAGGCAGATTGCTTATACGTTGTGAACATATATCGAAATGCAAAGAAAAACGCGAGTCCACCGCTGTAGATGACGTCTGATTGTGCACTGCTTGCCCCGAACGGCCGCAGGCCCCTGGGTGCAACACGATCGATACCGAGCAAGGCGCATGGTCCCTTTTTGGCACCGCCAATGACCATGCTGAGCCCTTCTTTTTCGTTACGCCCTGCCCCTTTACCCTCTACTCCTCACCTCTCCTTCAATCTCGTAGATTTACGTTTCTTGTCTCTCTTTTTTTTTCTGTTGAAGAGAGACCAGTGACTCCCTTCAGCGTGTCGTATGCTGATTCTCGCTCCAATATTTTTTTTCCACCTTGGGCCATCTTCACTTTTCCATCGCCTCTTTTTCTATGCTTCCTGTATCACTCGCAGATCGTTTCTCTCTTTCTGTCTCTTATACCTTGGGCTTGGTTTGCAACTCGCTCTCGCTCTCTCACGATGTTTAGGGACCTGCCGGAACTCGTCACCTGCATTTTGCTGCGCTAGCAGCCAACACTTCCGGTGCTCATTCTTAGGGACACTCAAGAAAAGGAACATGACGGTGAAACGCCATCCCTGTCGCATCATTGATTGAAGCTACAACACGCGGAGGTGTTGCACGAGGAGCCACCCGTTACGACTTTATATTCAGACAGAGTCTCTTCTTTTCGCGGCTGGTTCACCCGCGAAAAGAACGGCATGAAACCATCGAAGAAATGTACAAGAAAGCAAAAAAGCATATCCACGGAGTGAATGATGATGAGTGGGCCGAAGAGACTGTCCGTCCGCCCGCCCGCCCGTCCGTGCGTCCGTCCGTCCGTCCATCCGTCTGTCTGTCTGTCTGTCTGTCTGTATGTCTGTCTGTCTGTCTGTCTGTCTGTCTGTCTGTCTGTCTTCTGTGTCTGTCTGTCTGTCTGTCTGTCAACTATAAGAAATCGTTAGCTTTATGAAATCCCCTAACGCAATCTAGTGATAATATTTCCAAGGACATATAAACACAACACCATCAATTGTATGATACTGGGTACACCGGAGGTACGAGGAACTGCCCCTATAGACCATGAGAATCTCAACTCTTTAAAAATTCTGGAGGCGATCATAATGCTTGATTTAAATGTCTGGCAGTGGCACACAGACGTCGATATACGTGTGCCCTTTTCTGTTCCTTCCTAATGTATCAGCTCCTAGCTGGCGTCCTTCTTTTTTTGCTATCTTTGTGTCATGCAATCTTATAATTTCATTCAGGTTTCCATTCTTGTTTTTTTAGATTTACCTTGCGTATCGCACGCTGCCTATGCAGATCTGAGAGGACAAATAGAACAAAAGCGTTTGGTTGAGATCTGTTCCGCCAGGTGGCACATATATCCTACCTGCTCACCGTCTTTCAATTAACCTAGTAAATTAATTTTTATGAAGCATCATCATCAGAAACAGCATAACTACACCCCTGCCGGGGAAAGGCGTCTCCCATGTTCCTCCAATCAACCCGGTCCTATAATTTCTGCTGCCACGTTGTACCTGCAATCTTGTTAATCTTATCATACCATCTATTTTATGTATCCCTTTCACGCATTTGCAACGTGCAGTACAGTCACAGAGTAAGGTGAAGGAGTGATCCTCCAGGAGCTCGTTGTAAACTCTCTCGGGGAAGAAGACGAAGTGATTCGTTTACGAAACACATCTTGCTCGTCTTTGTGCTTTTCTGGTTTTTTCGCCACAGTTGTGGGGTCTATCGCCCAATATATCGTGGTGATGGATGTTCAACCTCACGGGGCACCGTCCAAGTCCGGTTCGACCGCTGGGACTGCTTCGAGGAAGCGAGGAAACGCGTCTAGTGAGAGTGAGGACACTGAGCTATACTCCGCATCAAGCGACGAGTCCTCGGACGACGGCTTCCAACCCGTCCTGTACCGCAAGGCTAAACGACGGATCGTCAATGCATCTTCGGCATCAAGCACGACTACCGTGAAAACTGCCCCTCAGCGATGGCCTCACTCTATCCTGTTTGTGCCACTGAAGGCTACCGACAGTCTACGCGGGCTGAACAGGCAAGCGCTCTCTGTGTATCTCGAGAATATTACGCCAAATCAGATCAAAGAAATACGTCTAAACGCAAGAAAGAACATCTTGGCAATCGATGTGCTGAACCCACGTGCGCTAAACGCGCTTCAGAAAGTAACGCAACTGGGTAACATCAATGTCAAGTCTATAATGCCAGCTGATAGCACCACGTAAGCAGGAGTAATTTATGACATCGCCACTGAAATTCCAGACTCGGATCTTTCAGTGCTAATAAAACCGGCAAATGAAGATAACGTCATTGTGAATGTCAGTCGCCTTGGTAACACACATTGTGTGAGAATTACGTTCAAAGGGGACTGTCTCCCCTCCCATGTGAAGGTTGGCCACTTTCGTCACCAGGTCCGACCATTTATTCCAAAACCTATGCAATGTCATAAGTGCCAGAAGATCGGTCATGTGCAGGGAGCGTGCAGGAACTTCGAAGTGTGCCCCCGATGCTCAGAACCACATACCGAGGACAAATGCAGCGCAACCATACTAAAGTGCCCTAATTGTCAAGGTGCCCACAGTGCATCTTCCAAAGACTGTCCACGCATAAAGAAGGAGTTTACTATTCTTAGACAAAAGGTGCGAGACAGCTCTACCCACAAAGAGGCCGCGGAAAAAGTCCGGCGAAGACGACGACGTCACCATCGAAGATCTTCGCGAAGAACGCAGTCAACTACAAGAAGTAAGCCAACGCATCTGGGAACGGCGCCCACTGCAGGGTACACCGCGGCAAACGCAGACGATGGAAAACAGAAAACAAGTAGATCTCTCTCTACTGAAGATTGGCCGCCACTTACGCACACGCAACTTGTGAAAGAATCACATCAGAAGCCGCATTCATCAGAGCAAGCTGCGACAACGGAGGAGCAGCGGAACTTGGATCAGCAAGTGATTGCTCTTCTACGACCCATAATTAATGCCATTCGCACTGTGTTAAACAACATGCGCACAACGTCAGCCAAAAGGGCACTTCAAGTACTGGACGCTCTGAGTCCAGTACTGGCGGCTCTTGAGTAGATAATGGCCCACCAGCCACTGTCTTTCAGGGAAGAGGTAAAAAAAGCAACAATTTTTCAGTGGAATGCACGGGGACAGAAATCACGCATTGCAGATTTTCGTCGGTTCGTTTCCGCTAATATGTTTCCCACCATCGTCATCTGCGAGCCAAATTTATCGAGCGCTATTAGACTCTCCGGATACGAATCCTTTATGTCGGCTTGTTATAGTGGAAACAGCAAGGTCCTGCTGTTTATTCGACGTGACCTGACCTACATTATTCGGCCTGTACCACCTGACAACGATAACCAATATATATGCTTAACAGTGAAGAAAAGGGGTCTTACTGTCACTGTTGTCGGTGCATACCTGTCGCCATCAAGTAGATTTGACCACAGAAGACTAGGACACATCCTATCATCCACTCCTGGCCCGTGGGTGATCATCGGAGACTTCAACGCCCACCATACGCTATGGGGGAGCCCGAAGATCAGCGCAAAGGGTAGAAGTCTGATAACGTTTGCTTCAGACAACGAGCTGTGCTTGTTAAATGATGGCAGCCCAACATTTTTACGTGGCCCTGGATACAGCAGTTGCCTTGACTTGACTTTTGTTTCTCGAGGTCTTGTCAGATGTGCCAGATGGTTTGCGGACATAGAAACACATGGGAGCGACCACATTCCCACATATGTCAAGATCAGAGGATTATCACCTTGCAAGGTACGCGAAACTATCCAAAGAGTAGACTGGACCAAGTTTAAATCTCTCATGGAAGAACGCTGTCAAGAGAACACCTCATTTGACTTAGAAGAGGTGATCAAGTCCACAGTGCAAGACACAGTGTGCACCCTCACATGCTCTTCGAGAGTAACCGAATTTGATGTGGAATTAGAACGACTTCGGGCTCTCCGACGGCGTGCGGAACGAAGGTACCGACGCACGAAAGCAATCGACGATTTCCGAATCGCTAGACGTCTTGAGAAGAAGATACAACGCCGCATAGACAAGCTAGAGTCACAACGTTGGGCAGCCTTCTGCGCTTCGTTAG
This sequence comes from Rhipicephalus annulatus, assembly GCA_013436015.1. Lineage (NCBI taxonomy): Eukaryota > Metazoa > Arthropoda > Arachnida > Ixodida > Ixodidae > Rhipicephalus > Rhipicephalus annulatus. Next base: position 181,593 of record WOVY01015038.1, on the reverse strand, counting down.
ATCCTCGCAAGCCTTTATCACACTTGTGGAGGACAATAAGAGGGCTCCGGACATCTCCCATTGAGCGGTCTCCATTCAAGGCTCTAGCCCTCTCTCAACAGAGATCGGAGGTCGACGTGGCAGAAGAGTTCTGTGCCAACTTATCTGGTCAACTCGCAGATCCCAACATCTCCACGCTCTCACGCGGTGGCACGACATCACACGATCACCACATGGACCAATTTTTTTCTATTCATGAGCTTCAAGCAGCACTGGCTTTGTGTAGACGGACATCAGCACCCGGGCCTGATGGAATATCATACAGAGCACTGTGTCACCTTGGTGAGTGTGCGAGGAGTGCCCTCCTCGAGATATACAACGACTCGTGGCGAGAGGGCACCCTCCCAGTTAACTGGAAGACCAGCCGTTTGGTTCCATTACTGAAGCCTGGCAGGTCACCATTGGTGCTCACATCATACCGCCCGATTGCACTGGCTAGTTGCTTGGGCAAAGTGCTGGAGAGGATGGTACGTGGACGGCTAGAATGGTTCCTGGAGCATCACAACATCTACCCGGACGCTATGACGGGATTTCGCCGTGGCCGGTCATCAATTGATAGCGTCATAGACCTGGTCAGCTACGTGCAACACGAAAAAGGCCGTAAGCGTCTCTGCGCTTCTTTATTTCTTGATGTTAAAGGGGCGTACGATAATGTCACACATGAAGCTGTCCTCACCGCTCTCAAGGAGGTAGGAGTGGGTGGTCGGATGTTTCAGTGGCTACGCAGCTATCTCTCTGAGCGATCCTTTTTCGTGAGAACCTAGGATGGCGACACTTCGCTACACTACAGCCACCATGGTGTTCCCCAGGGTGGCATACTTAGCCCTGTACTATTCAACCTGACGCTAATAGCTCTAAATGAGCATCTGCCAAGTACTGTCAGATTGTCAATGTACGCGGACGACATCTGCGTTTGGACGTCTGCAGTAACACGTCTACAGCTGCGAGCGCGAATTCAGAGAGCTGCCACTCAAGTTGCTATTTACCTCCGTCAACGAGGTCTGGAAATTTCCTCTGAGAAATGTGCACTAGTGGCATTTACGCGCAAACCAATGCATAACTACAGCGTTCTGATAAACAGCGAAAGAATACGTCACCTCAGATCATACAAGTTCCTAGGTGTTATAATTGACAGAGACCTCTCATGGAGCTCACATGTATCATACATGAAAAGGCGATTGACAGGCATCTGTCATTTGTTCAAGTTTTTCGCTGGAAAGAACTGGGGAATGTCCACAACTGCTATGTTGCGACTATACAGGTTTCTTTTCCTTGGATTCCTTCGCTACAGCCTACCTGTGTTAACCAACGCAAGTAAAACAAGCATACGAATGCTTCAAAGTGTCCAGGCTCAAGCACTCCGGATATGTTTAGGCTTGCCCCAAAGTGCATCAACAGCGGCGACTATCGCAATCACAAGGGACAACCTCATCAAGACCCACATTAATGTGGAAGTGCTGAGGACACATATACGACACCTTGCTCGAACCCCTCGACATCACTATAGCCTCTCTACCAGTGGTCCGACCATGCACATCTTACTGCAAAACAGTGACCGCACATGGTGAGTCGATCCCAACTTCGTTCTCTCCTGCCGCTAGACCTGTGACTCCGCCATGGTGCCTCGCTCAACCAATAATTAATATTAACATACCTGGCGTCGAGAAAAAGGCCAATTTGTCGTCACCGGCTCTTAAACAGCTCACACTACTTCTCTTGTATGAGAAATATCAAGACTCCACACATATCTACACTGACGGATCGGTTCAGCCGGACAGCTCTAGTGGAGCAGCAGTGATACCAAGGTTGGCCACGACAATTAAATTCAAGACATCTCACGCAACAACATCAACGGCAGCAGAATTGGCAGCACTTCGTGCCGCGTTGCAATTTGTAGTTGATCAACCTACACGCAAGTGGACTATTTTCTGCGACTCTATGGCGGCACTGCAGTCTCTACTATCAGCCTTACGCCGTGGACCACACGAGCAGCTGGTACTAGAGATAACAGAGGTTATACACCACCTGACTGAGAAAGGGCACCAAATTACATTTCAGTGGTTGCCCAGTCACTGCGGAATCATCGGCAATGAACGGGCCGATCAAGCTGCCCGCTCAGCCCACACAGAAAATCATAAACTGCGACTACCACTTTCTAGGACGGATGCTGCACGAGAGCTCCGCAGACTTGCTCGCCGGCAAACCACATCGCAATGGAATCAGCCGCACTTCAAGCATGCCCGACTGTACTCGCTTGACCCTACGCTAAGTCTTCAAGTCCCGTCGAGGCTTCGCCGAGCAGACCAGACCCTGTTATGTAGGCTGTGGTTGGGCGTTGCGTTTACCAACGCCTACGCTTTCCGCGTTGGGATGGCCGACACCGCAACCTGTGGTCACTGTGGCAAGGAGGAAACCATTCAACATGTTCTTTGTGACTGCCTAGCGTATAGTAGGTGGCGACTATGCCTTCGCAGGGAACTCAACAAATTAGATGATCAGCCTCTGTCGGAGCAGGAAATTCTGCAGTATCGTCAGGATGCGACTTCACAGAAGAGGGCCCTGAAAGCGCTGCTGCACTTTTTGCGATTGACGGGCCTTGCTGAACGGTTGTAGCTGGGACGCCCTTCCAGTGTGTGTTTTCGTTTTTTTTTTATGAGTGCGCGTGCGTTTTACGTTTTTTTTCCTCTCTCTAACCCCTCTTTCTTGCCCCTATTTCCCCACCCCCAGCGCTGGGTAGCAAACCAGATGCCAATATCTGGTTAACCTCCCGGCCTTTCCTTTCTCACTCACTCTCTCTCTCTCTCTCTCGGGGCACCTCCTTCAAGTGTAAAGCAGCGAGGTGCCCGCTACGCCATGATTTATTATCTTTTGGCGAAGTGTCGAAATACCCGCTGCGCAAGTGCAGCGCAATACGCGCATCTACGTAGCTGCACACTGTTCCTGCTGGTCTGATTATGGTAAATTATGGCAGGCCTTTGTGACGGTTGGGAAGCTATAAACCACCCACCAGCTGCGCAATTCACGTACTATCACGCCTGGTGCCGATGAAGTTCTAAGCACTGGAGAAGGCAAGAACTTAAAGATGCCCTAGATAGAAGAAATGATCGCCATATGTCAAAACCAAAGATTATGGGACACTGGCCAAGTTCATCCTCAACACAGAAAGCTTTTGAAGCGTTAATAAATTTTTGAGGGCAATCGGTCTTGGCAACAAACTTATAGCAGTGTCGTGTTCTCTTGCGGTTGTTTTGTTGTAACATCTCTTTTCTATCACCTTTCACTCTCCTTACCCCCTTCTCCAGCTCAGGGTAGCCAACCGGTCTGAAACCTGGCTAACCTCCCCATCATTGCACTTCTTTCTTACTTCCTCCTCCAAGCACTAGAATGGCTCTGTTGTTGAATATCTTACTACCACGGAAAACACTTAGAATTGATTCCGACTCAAACCCTCCTTATTTTAGGGCGAAAAACTCAGATATGCCTCACAAACAAAAAAGTGACCATCGGCGTCAAGCCGAGTGATGCAAAAAGTAATTATATGATGAAGTCACCATAATATCACAGATCACTAAAATTTAGCAGGTCATCACGGTGTCGCTGTGACGGCACATAACGTGACGTCCCATAATGACGTCATTCTACGACACCGTATCATCCTTATACGAACGTCGACCCCATAGGCGCGTGAAGGCCGAAGAGAGAGATGAGCGATTAGGAAAGGCAAGGAAGTTAACCAAGCTCTTTCTTGGTCGGCTACCCTACATTGAAGCGAGGAAATGGCAATGATCGATAAAATAGGGACAAAAAGCTCGCAATGCCTTCGATAGTAAATACAGTGCAGAATCAGGGTAAGTGCGGAAAGCTTTCGGAGGTGGAATCGACAGCGAAGAAAAAGCAAAAAAGAAACAAATATGACTTAACTACCGAGTCATATTACGCGAATGCATACCGGCCTTTGCGAATTTTTTTTATTATCATTATTGTGTGCTATAGCTGCGATAGAATCTAATGGCAATAGTGGCGGCGTCGGTGGACGACATTGGCACGAAATTCGGCTGTTGTTGCGACCTCATAAAAGCTTATGCTGCAAAAGCCTCGCCGAAACAAAAGTGCATGCATGATTTTCAGTGTTACCGGATTACCCAGTGCGGACCGTAGAAGTGAATCAATTCGACGCACTTGTAATACATAAAATGTTTTTCTTTCACAAGATTATAGTGCATCACCGCTGATTCAGTCTGTTTATGTTGATACCTGCGCGCCAGATAAGAGAATGTTTATTTATTGAGTACGGGTAAGGTTTTCCTGCTGGTAAAATGTTACATCAGATGTTTATGTAAACGGGCATCTACACAGTGTGCCGCAGAGTGCGCACAAAGCACGATAATGGTCAGCGAACCACAAAAAAAATTCCAACTAAACCAGCCTGCATCAAAAGTTGGCGCTTTACTTCTCGGTAAGCTCCTCCGATGAAATACAGGCATGAGCGATGTACGAACGCTTGTAAGTTGTAGGGATGCAAGTCAAGTTGAACGCTCTACATAACCTATGGCACTGAGAATCAATGGATATTGAGAAGTTTTCCTCTTATTGCGATTTCTCGTGCAGATCATGGTATAACAAGACAACGTCTAAGAACCGGGAACGCGTTTTACTACTTCATTGTGTCACACCTTCCAAAAAAGAAAGCTTCGGCAGATCCCACGTACCAGGGAATCGACGTTATGCAAAGCAAGCGGAGAGAAGGTGACCGTGCTGCAATTTTTTTATTAAGCGACACGTCATGAAATGACGCTCAGAATAATGTACGAATCTTGCATGCACAGACATATGTGAAAGAGTTGCAGATGTTTATATAACCAGTTGTTTGCACTTGCGCAACGAGGCCACCTGGAACATGCGTATTAGCAACACCAAAAGCTTATGTGAAGTGCTTATGCTCGCGAAGATGCTGGCCTTGGACACTGCTACACACTTCAACTTCAGCGCATGGTATCTAACCACAATTGACATTAACCCGACGTGACGGCTGTATCAAAGGAGTACATATGTAATGTTTCAAAAGTTGGGTGGGCAGGAAGATTAGCGTCTATTTAAAAAACAGTTCCGAGACCTGGCGTAGCACTGTGCTAAAATGTTTTATTTCCACGCAGAATGCTTGGGTTCGATTCCAGCTGGGACCTTGACGTTTATTCTTTGCATTCGTTGGGTCGACGCTACCGAGGTCGGGTATTTTCAACGCTCATGCGTCAAAATTGCCCATGTGAGTTCTCGTCGTTCCTGGGTAGATATTAAGTGTCAATCACCTGTGGCACATACCCGCATACCATCGGCACATACCCGCGCGTCTGTATTGTTGTGACTGGCGCCAGAGCTGACGAGGGAGCGGCGCTCTTTGGGTCCTCAAACAAGTAACTGACCGGCCTGCTGCCTATGACCGCCAGGCATTGTCCCTCCTAGACGGAGGGTGAGACGTCGTGTCGCCACGACACCGTAAGCCGTTCGAGAGAGGACAACAAATACAGCATCTTCCTCGGAAGAGACCGCGGTGGCTGCCGCAAATCGCCCCGCTAATTAAGCGAGCAGTTCGGCGGACCCCTTGAAGTATGCTGTCATAAGCATGGAACCCCTCGACCAACAGCACACACAAGACGAGGAAGAGCCCCGCTGGCGCCACCTTGCAGTGCAGAGTCACGCCTCAATATTGGACGTTCACGTAGGCTGTGCATACCCATCCCCCTCGCCAGTTGCGTGCGATCTGTGATTGAACAGTACCATCTGCACGTGTTCCCTGATCTAGGAATCTGGGGAGCACATACACTTTATAATGAGCCACCCGGCTCATCCGAAGGAGCGCCATGTTGAGGAACGCCAGATCCGAAAGCTGGCCATGTAAGAAAGAGCTCGTCATGTAGGAGAGCTCATCTCGTATACAATGTAAATATACCCTCTTCAAGTCTCTCTTCCTACTGCCTCGACAACTTCATCCCGTACCTCCGGTGCCTGCAAACCCCGGTCGTAACAAGTAGTGGCAGCGGTGGGACTCGAACAAACCCACAGTATGTGCCACTGCCTGGTGAGAAGTATTTAACGACGTGCGTGACGGGATTGTGGGATTGTGACATTATTCATGTCTTGACCACCGCGTTATTTTCGTCAAACCATCTTACTCTCCCATGCTAAGTTTGGTTCACACCAAGTTAAGGGGTAAACAGGAGAGCAGCCAAACGTAAGTGGATAGATAGATAGATAGATAGATAGATAGATAGATAGATAGATAGATAGATAGATAGATAGATAGATAGATAGATAGATAGATAGATAGATAGATAGATAGATAGATAGATAGATAGATAGATAGATAGATAGATAGATAGACAGACAGACAGACAGACAGACAGACAGACAGACAGACAGACAGACAGACAGACAGACAGACAGACAGACAGACAGACAGACAGACAGACAGACAGACAGACAGACAGACAGACAGACAGACAGACAGACAGACAGACAGACAGACAGACAGACAGACAGACAGACAGACAGACAGACAGACAGACAGACAGATAGATAGATAGATAGATAGATAGATAGATAGATAGATAGATAGATAGATAGATAGATAGATAGATAGATAGATAGATAGATAGATAGATAGATAGATAGATAGATAGACAGACAGACAGACAGACAGACAGACAGACAGACAGACAGACAGACAGACAGACAGACAGACAGACAGACAGACAGACAGACAGACAGACAGACAGACAGACAGACAGACAGACAGACAGACAGATAGATAGATAGATAGATAGATAGATAGATAGATAGATAGATAGATAGATAGATAGATAGATAGATAGATAGATAGATAGATAGATAGATAGATAGATAGATAGATAGATAGATACGCTCAAGCTCGCCGAAGTTCGCTAAAAAATGCTTCGTATTTAAAACATCTTGGGGAAACACACGATGGATTGTCGCCGGGCCCCCTTCCCCATGTCTGTAGGCGCCGGTGATGAGGGCGCACAGAGCGTATTATGACAGGGTCATGCATGCATGTTTGACATCGCTTGCTACCGCACCCCAAGCACCATCCATGGTTCTTCCGACATAATAGAAGGCCCTCATTAAGGTGGTCATCGTTTCTCCTTCAGCGTGCACTACGGGCCCATGTTCCGAGCGTCAGTGCACCCGAAAATGTTTGCATTCAGGGAAATCACTAAGCTGCAGCTCACAAAGTGATGTTGGCAGTTCGCTTGGAGTTTCGCTTTTTTGTGTGCGCTTGAGTTAGCGTGGTTATGACAACATGACAGAATTCGCGCGTGGAGCTGGGTTCGTTCGTGACGCAAGAACATAGAAAAGTTCAAGAGACATAGAAACCTCCCTGTCCTTCCTCATTTATTCCTCCTCAAGAGACATAGAAAACGAGCTCTTCCGTCGCTAACAGCTAACAGTCGTCACAGATAGCGGCAAAGGTATGTGTTACATGCCAGCTGCTCCTCAGTGGTCGGAAGATTCGTTGCTTTTATGTCAAGGCTAGGAGTATGAAGATCGCTTTACGATGTGAGCTTACTTGACGTAGCCATCGGGAAGTATGAACGCCTTACGGCTGCTTGTGGTGCTGTTTCACTCTATTTTCTCGCCTATTGAGATTAATAACTCTTTGTTCAGGGGAGCATCAGAAACAAAATTGACCACAATATATATATATTTTTTCTCTGAAGCCCCCCACGCAGACATCATCTTTTGAGACATCACCACTGAACAAAAATTATATTTAAAACTTGTAGCCATTCTGCAGAGCGTACCGACTCGACATATTTATTGAAACCTTCGCCAAATCCCGGGCAGATATGTGCCTATGTTTGTTGTGAGAAACACATTTCTGAATATGTCAATGTCAAGTAAAAGCTGACGTTTTACCCCCTCCCCTTGCACGCTCCGACTTCTTTCACTATTTTAGCCCTTGTCAGGCTAAATTTAAGGAATGAGGCCCGATAATTGATATGAGTTTGAGGCCCCTCGCTTAGCGAATGCCTCATTTCACCTGACACATCTTGCATCTTCGTGTTATAAAAAAAAAGATGACTACCAACTTCAGCAACGCATTGCCCTGTTTGGGTGCGTAAATAAAAGTTGCAACGCAGCTTCAGACACGTTTGCTTTGCATTATCAAGGTTATGTTGAAGGGATGGCGGAAGCACGAAGAGTGTTTTTATTAAGCGGCTATATTTCGATTGCCCGCAGTACTCTTCAGATGTTTAAGGTAGACAAGTTGTCTAACCAGGTCGTGTATGGGGGCTTTTCGGGAACAGTGCAAAAACGAAGCACCAAGAAAGACTTGGCAACACGAACGCTGTCTGAAAACTGTACAGGTAGACCCATGGGATGGCTCAGTGCTCTCCCATAGTTGAGTACCAAGTACTCGAAATTGTTAAACATTTGTTCTAAACAGGCGGTTATGACATGACAGAATTCGCGCGTGGACTCTGCAATGTACTCTGCTTTTCCTTAGCAGAGTACATTGTACTCAAAACCGTTGAACGTTTTTTTTTCTTCGAAACATAATGACATGGCGTTTTGGCTTCTGCAGTTAGTAGTACATTCGCAGTGTTCCACTATAGTGTCCCACATTCGCCACTGTCGCTTTCTGTGACTAGCCGTTGGTCGTATTTTCTGACGGCATGATTTTTGTCGACACGGCCTCATGAAATGAGAGGTCCATGGGACGGCTTTTATTGCCATAGCAATTATATGGACACACTCCACGGGTTGCTGCTGGCGTCGGCATCATTAACCGTACATGTAAACGTAATTATCTGTATGAAAACGCAAGAAAGAAAAAAATAACCCAGAAAATATACCACACCGCGCGGAATCGAACGTTCGACCTCTTCCTTGTGAGTGCGAGGCGTTAGCCACTGAGCCACAAAGGAGCACCTCCTTCGTGTTGTGTGCCCACAACACGAAGGATGGAACACCACACCGAGCACTGCTGCAGTGGAGAAGGTGAAGTGAGAGAGAGGTGACACGTTGTAGGACTACGGTAAGAAGTGGGTGCGCGGCAGCTTTGGATTGCTTTTATTTAGTTTGTGTGGTAAGCTTGGGGAGGCATGCCAGCTGTTGCGCTGCATTTGCTCCAACACGCAGCGCTGTTTTGACGGCAATCCGTCTAAGTGTACAACTGGATCAGCCCTGACCGCACAAACACGGCCGTGTGCCCGCACGGCGCCCCGCAAAGTGATGAGGCGCCTTATATTACCTAGCACTTCTACTACGGGGTAGGGATGGTAACGTCCTTGTGACGACCCCCCCCTCCCCACCCCGGTTTCCTCACGGAACTTTCAGCTTACGTTTGCTGTTCGCGCGGCTAAAACTCGCCGCCGACTCGTAGCGGCGGACGTTGCGAAGCCGTGGGATCGCCGGTCACCTTTCGTCGCAGTCTCGCCTGTTTCAAGTAGCGCTCGGAAGCGGGCAGGCTTGCGCAACGTGCAAACGGCACCTTTGATGGATGCTGTCGGCTTGGCATGCATTCGGCTATTTTCGCGCTAATCCTTTCAAACGAGCTCGTATGTAGAACCACGTGCGTAAACCCAGTAGTTCGACTTACAACGCACCGGGGACAGGTGGAATACTGTCCCATCGGCAATGATTTGACGTGTTGCCAAGGACGTCTTTGTTATGGCCGTGAGTACCAGCACGCGTAGCTTTACGTTTAGATAGTTGCGAACCCGTTGAGCATGCCTTGGCTGTATGACTTTTGTTTATTATTGTTTTATTTACATTTTGGTTGTTGTGTCCTTTGTGGTGAGGGCATGAGTGCTCACACGTGCACGAAAGTGGCGTCCTTGTGGCGGGTTTTTGATTGACCAAGTGTACTGTTCTATCAGAGGAGGAACAGGCGAAGATTCACTGATGGTTGTATAAGGGCAGAGAATCGAGGGAATAAGAAGCTGCTACGGTGTTCCGGCAAGCGTTCTGAACAGAGCTTAAAGGGGCCCTGACACACTTTTTATCAAGTAACCACGAAATGAATTCGCTGGAAGAGCTTATTGCCTCACGAATTCAACGCCGGAAAAATTTAGTAATCCGTCCAGTGCGAGTGGAGTTACAAAGGTTTGTCGCATGCTGCAACTGCATTCTGTCTTCTCTCGTCCCAACGAAAGCGCTGGCAGCTAAGCAAGGAAGGATGGCAGGGCGACGGAAAAACGTCGCGCGCGCCTCATGAGCTTGAGCGCTTTTTTCCCCTTTTTTTATCTTCGAATGCGCGGCTTTTTCAGTGTGATCACGCGCGCATGCGTGGACAAGTAGCGGCCTCCCGCGCCGATGTCTGTAACGAGCAAGCGCGCCCTGTTCAGATCAGCCAATGGCTGATAGATGGGCTTACTACGTGTGATTTTGGGGTATATTGCGTGATTTCTCGAGAGAAGAGAAAGCAATTTTTAGTTGAATTTGATAATTTATTGTGAATTCCAGGCTGCGTGCTGCGCTAAAATATTTGGCTCTCGTATTGTCGGGAGCCTCTACTACCGATCGGCAGCGTTTTCTGACCATGCTCAAAAAGTGTTGCAGGGCCCCTTTAAGGTGCTAGTCATTATCGGCTCTGCCGAATGCCGTAGGGTTGCCCTACAGACGGTTCATTTCCTAAGTGCTTTCTTTCTTTTCGTAGCCTGTATGTCCGTAACTCTGTATGATAATCTGTAAAGTCTGTAAATACAAGTTTTTCTCAGTTTTACTGGAACTTCTCCGGCGTTTTTACTTCATCTTCAAGCGACTGGCAAGTCAATAACAGCTATTTGCATAGAGGCAGCACGTTACTTCCTCCCACTTTGCTATACCACATCGGGTGTTGCTTTTCAGGTGCCGAGCGGGGAGAGTTGGTTTCCCAACATTGAAAGCACCTGAAGTTTACTCACGTACAGACATGTTTCAACGCGCCTTGTGCGTGAACCGACGGCGGTGATGTAGCGAGTGGTGGTCGCAGTAGCGGAGCAAGTACGTGGAAGGCGACGGAGAAAGGGACGTCAGCGTGCACTGCGAGGGGAGAGTAACGTCATTCGTGTGGTGGGACAGTGTTACACAGGCTAGTCAAAGAGCTGTCTTGCATCTAAATGTTCAAATGTGAGACAATTTTTTTTATTCAAACTAGGACATAAAAGCTGTCGCTGTAAAATAATCAAGACGAAATTCGCTGTGGGAGAATATTGGGGTCCTGAAGTACACTTAGAAAATAATCATCGAACCACTTCGGTATTGCAGATTATTGCTACGCACTTCAAATGCCACATAATTATTTTGTATTGGTCAATAACAAGTGGACTTAAAAGAGATTTGTCGCACTTCTCGCGCCCCGACGAGCGCACTGGGCGCTAAATGAAGAAGCGATGCCCGGGAAAAATAAGTTAAGGTCGGACCACATGTACGCGTTGGAGGCCGTCAGCGGTTGGCTGTTCGACGCGGCGCCGTATCCTCTCCCGACGGAGGGAGAGAATAGCGCAGCTTCGCGTAGCCTCGCGCCCTCTCTCCCCATAGGGAGAGGACATGGCGCCGCGTCAAATAGTCGCGCGCTAACACGCTGAAATGCGCACGTGTGGTCAGGTCTTTAGCGCATGTCATGAATGAATCTCAACTTTCAAAATTCCATTTGACAATGAAAATTTTCTTTTAAAATCGGAGTTACTCGAATAAATCTGGATTGTCAAAAAATTTCACCAGCAGATGTGTACCGAATTTTTTCGGAATAATCCGAAAACACGGAGCACTATGTTTGGCCTACTTTAACTGAAGAAAGGCAACTTCCCGTGCAGTATACTTGAGGTCCGGCCTTAAGGTTTGTTTAGTTTGTGTGATCAATTGTACAAACCCATAGAGCGGTCAGTCGGTCAGTGAACCAATAATTCAATTATAGAACACATCAATCAATCAATCAAACCTGTTTCCTGTTTGAACGAGATTGTAATTCGTTTTATTATTACGTTTCCTTCATATAATGTAAAGTCAGTCTCTATCACTATTTGTTTCCGATACGTCCGCAGTAGGTGACGCACGAGCATGTTTCTGTCTGTTTTTTTTATGTTTTCCTTTTTAGCCCTGCCAGGCCCGAACCCCTTTGAACTGTTTAGCAAACATCTCATATGTACGCCCTTTCTTCAAACAAGCTTTTCCCTTTTCTCCGCAATTTTTTCGAGGAACCATCAATATCGTATGTCCCAGCTGCACGTCCGAACGTTCAATTTCGGTCTACCTGATATGCGGGTCAAAACAAGACTGAAAGTACAAAGACAAGAGAAACCTAATATGTGGTTCTTAACAGTATAATTTCCGCTTCAAAGTACGATGTCGCGCCGAGCACTCCCTACAAGAAATCGAAAAAAAGCCTGGCGTTACGGTCCAGTCAAGTTTCGCTGAACCCTCAATTATACGGCCTCTTTGCGTCGGTTCCAAACTCTTCTATCCAACCCTACCTTCTTTTTTTTAACTTCAGCCATCTGAGCCTTTGTGTTACAGCCGCGCTATACGCCGACCAGCGGTATTGAAAAGAACGCCGCCGATCATTTGCGGGCGAAGCCTTTTTTTTTTTCTTGTTGGCCAAGTTTCATTTGAACCGCAGCGCCCATGCTGTTCATCGATTACGAAACTGCCTGCGACCGACCACCGGCTGCGCCCCTGTGAGGCTGCTTTCACGGCAGTTCAGGTGGAGTTGCAAGGCGGCCACTGTTACTTTTCGAGGTGAAGTCTGCTCAGCCTCATCGCCACCTTCTTATCACACAACCAAATTCGCTTGCCTAACGTACAACTTGTGCGTCGTGCACGAAAATGGGCAAGGTTACGCTTCTCAGATCGAGATTGAAAAAAAAATCTTATTGAGTGACTGGCTATGTTAGCTTGGTTGATTACCCGCCAGATGTGAGAGATTTCCAAGGTAGCGCATGCCATTATCACACAGACGCATGAATGGCGCAGTCAATCATGAACACAGACGCACAGAAAAAAAATCAAGCCCATTTCCACCTCAAGTCAACGATAGCTGTATGAAGGATGGATTCACTTATGTTTCCTTATGTTTATTTCTTTGTTATCTGCTATTTTCTCATCTTTGGGTTATTTTTCGAGTTTATATGCTCTTTCTTCTTTTTCTGGTTTCGTGTTATTGTGTCATATTCTCTGTCATCTTATGTTCTTTTCTTGTGAACATATAACTTGTTCTGCAAAGACCTATTCACTACTAGGGCTCCATTTCTAATTTTTGGACAGCGATGTAGTTCTTAGTCTAACCTTTCATGCGCGGGATCCATGGTAACAATTGTGGGCCCCAGAGACATTGCCTAAATCGCACTACTCACCAGTGAATTAGGTGAGTTAGATTAGTTGGTGCGTATTAACTGCAGACGTAACTAATTAGCGCAAAAAAAGAAACGGACAAGCTAAAGTCGACAGACAGGACGGAGTAAATATACGCTCCACCATGTCTGTGGTCTCTACTTTGTCCGCAAAATCGTACACACGTATTTGAATACATTTAGGACTTGGGTTCCAAAGACTGACGCGTTTTGTCAGAAACAAGTTGATTCCCAAAAGCGCTATGCATGTCCCTACAGACACGCCATTCTTCTGAGTCTGAACCTAATAATTTGCTTGAACATAAATACATTTCCAAAACGTAACTTTGTGGGGAAATTTTGCTCGTGCAACACTGCCAGGTTATGAAAATCATTCGCAACCACGTCATAAATTATCTAAGCAATCTTTATTACTTGCTTCTACATAGTTACATATAGGCCTTTGAAATACATCGATGAAAGGAATGAGCTCCAAGTTTGCTCAATCAGGCTGTTCTTTCCTGATGCAACGCACGAAAATTAACTAAGCCAAAAAGGCTGTGCACCATTATGGCGAAAAAGCTGTTTACACGTTAATATTCGGCGATAGCATTCTTAAAAGAAAATGTCGTATCCCTACTTGTAGTTGAAAGAGAACGTTCAGTTAATATTGTATCAGGTTCTCTCAATCCCAGGCTTGTTCAACACGTTCTTTACCTTACTGAGGTAGCACTTTAGAAAGTAAGGTTGAAGGAAGGTTTGAGAATACGCTGGCTCCCTCTATGCTCCCTAAGGAGGCACGAAGCGCTGCTCACGTACGGAAATGGAAATGGAAATGGTCTGAAGGAAATGGTCTGAAGTAAGGAGCGTTTTAGAATACGGGCCTCAATTTCAATTCTTCCCCGTGCATCTTAATCTTAGTCCATGGGCATGTAGCATATTTTCATGAAAATGCCACAGGTATTCGATTCCACAGACTTTGAGTCAGCAGTAAAGCCTCACATCTACTACACCACCGCGGCAAGTACACTACCACGGCAACATCTCCAGCTTCTGTATAGAAGTGTTGCCAAACATGCGTTATTCCTAAAGGCGTCGCCGCAGTAGAATACTAACTGCGAAGCATTTCTTAGCGAACGTCGGTGACTTTGAGCGTGTCTATTAATCTATCTATCTACCCGCTTATGTTCGGGTGCTCTCGTGGTCACCCCCTTGGCATGAACCAAAATTAGCATGGGGCAGGGTAAGATGGTTCGATGAATATGACGTGCTGGTCAACATATTAATGATGTCACCTTCCCGTCGCGTACGTCGCCAAACACTTCCCGCTGGAAAGAGAGAGAGAGAGAAAGGAAAGGCCGGGAGGTTAACCAGATATTGGCATCTGGTTTGCTACCCAGCGCTGGGGGCAGGGAAATAGGGGCAAGAAGGAGGGAGTAGATAAAAAACGCACGCGCACTCATGTGAAAAAGAAAACACACACAGGAAAAGCGTCCTAGCTACAACCGTTCAGTAAGGCCGGTCGATCGCAAAAAGTGTAGTAGAGCTTTCAGGGCCTTCTTCTGTGAAGTTGCATCTTGTCGATATTGTAGAATTTCTTGCTCCAACAGAGGTTGATTATCTAATTTGCTGAGTTCCTTGCGAAGGTATAGTCGTTGTTTACTATTCTCTAGGCAGTCACAAAGATTATGTTGGATCGTTTCTTCTTTGCCACAGTGGCCACAGTCTGCGGTGTCGGCCATCCCAATGCGGAAAGCGTAGGCGTTGGTAGACGAGATGCCCAACCACAGCCTACATAACATGGTCGGGTCTGCTCGGCAAAGCCTCGACGGGACTTGAACACGTTGTGTAGGGTCAAGCGAGTACAATCGCGCATGCTTCAAGTGTGACTGATTCCATTGTGATGTGGTTTGCTGACGAGCAAGCCTGCGGAGCTTTCGGGCAACTTCTGTCCTAGAAAGTGGTAATCATAGTTTATGATCTTCTGTGTGGGCTGAAAGGGCAGCTTGATCGGCCCGTTCATTGCCGATGATTCCGCAGTGACTGGGTAACCACTGAAATGTAACTTGGTGCCCTTTCTCAGTCAGGTGGTGTATAACCTCTGCTATCTCTAGTACCAGCTGCTCGTGTGGTCCACGGCGTAAGGCTGATAGTAGAGACTGCAGTGCCGCCTTCGAGTTGCAGAAAATAGTCCACTTGCGTGTAGGTTGATCAACGACAAATTGCAACGTGGCACGAAGTGCTGCCAATTCTGCTGCCGTTAGTGTTGTTGCGTGAGATGTCTTGAATTTAATTGTCGTGGCCAACCTTGGTATCACTACTGCTCCTGTAGAGCTGTCCGGCTGAAACGATACGTCAGTGTATATATGTGTGGAGTCTTGGTATTTCTCACACAAGAGAAGTAGTGTGAGCTGTTTAAGAGCCGGTGACGACAAATTGACCTTTTTCTGTACGCCAGGTATGTTAATATTATTCATTGGTTGAGCGAAGCACCATGGCGGAGTCACAGGTCTAGCAGCAGGAGAGAACGAAGTTGGGATCGACTCGCCATGTGCGGTCACTGTTTTGCAGTAATATGTGCATGGTCGGTCCACTGGTAGAGAGGCTAGGTGATGTCGAGGAGTTCGAGCAAGGTGTCGTATATGTATCCTCAGCACTTCAACATTAATGTGGGTCTTGATGAAGTGGTCCCTTGTGATGGCGATAGTTGCCGCTGTTGATGCACTTTGGGGCAAGCCTAAACAAATCCGGAGTGCTTGAGCCTGGACACTTTGAAGCATTCGTATGCTTGTTTTACTTGCGTTGGTTAACGCAGGTAGGCTGCACCGAAGCAATCCAAGGAAAAGAATCCTGTATAGTCGCAACATAGCAGCTGTGGACATTCCCGAGTTCTTCCCAGCGAAGAGCTTGAACAAATGACAGATGCCTGTCAATCGCCTTTTCATGCATGATACATGTGAGCTCCATGAAAGATCTCTGTCAATTATAACACCTAGGAACTTGTATGATCGGAGGTGACGTATCCTTTTGCTGTCTATCAGAACGCTGTAGTTCTGCATTGGTTTGCGCGTAAATGCCACAAGTGCACATTTCTCAGAGGAAACTTCCAGACCTCGTTGACGGAGGTAAATAGCAACTTGAGTGGCAGCTCTCTGAATTCGCGCTCGCAGCTGTAGACGTGTTACTGCAGACGTCCAAACCCAGATGTCGTCCGCGTACATTGACAATCTGACAGTACTTGGCAGATGCTCATTCAGAGCTATTAGTGTCAGGTTGAATAGTACAGGGCTAAGTATGCCACCCTGGCGAACACCACGGTAGCTGTAATGTTGCGAAGTGTCACCATCCTCGGTTCTCACGAAAAAGGATCGCTCAGAGAGATAGCTCAGAGAGATTCCCGCCAGACAGTGACACATACCCATAGACTGGTATCTACCTCTGGTATGCGGGTATGTGCCTCAGATCATCGACACTTACCCCCGTATTCACAAACGCTCCTCGACTCGACTTTCACTCTTCACTTGACAGAGTTGAGCACTGCACCGCCGCTCGGCTGAAAATGATGCTGCATTACTCAATAATCGCAGCAGATTATCGCTGATATGCAGTGACTTGTCCTGACTCAAGATGGCGCTCCCATCGGCTTTCTCAAGTGAAGGTGGAGCGTTGAGTGAAGGGACGCTTTAGAATACGGGGGTTAGTATCTACCTGGGGACGATGAAAGCACACATGGGCAACTTTAACGCGCATCGGCACCCGACATCGGTAGCGTCGACCCTACAAATGTAAAGAATAAATGTCAGAGTCACAGCTGGGATCGATCCCAAGCATTCTGCGTGGCAATGATGCATTCTACCACAGAGCTATGCCCGTTCTGGGAACTACTTTTCAAATATACGCAAATCGTCGTGAAACGTCAATAGTGGTAGCAGTGCTGCTTATCCAATTTTATAAACGTTACATATGTACAACTTTGAAACAGCCGTCACGTCGGGTTAACGTCTATTGTGGTTGGTTGCCATGCGCTGAAGTTGATATATGTACCACTGTCCAGGGTCAGAATCTTCGCGAGCATCAGCCCTTCAAATCAGCTTCTGGTGTTGCTAATAGGCATGTTCCAGTTGGCATCATTGCGCAAGTGCAAACAACTGCTTATGTAAACATCTGCAACGCTTCAACATATATTTGTGCGTGCGATATTTGTACATATATTTAGGGTCATTTCATGACGTGTTGCTCAATAAAAAAAGTGCGACATGCTCACCTTCCCTTCAAATGCTTCGCACAACGTCGATTCTCAGGTATTTGGGATCCGCCAATTTTTTTTTTTTTTTTGGTAGGCCGTAATTTTTCGGGACTAACTTTAGCGCACTTTTTTTCTACTTGATATGCTTTATACATTACTTATTTTACACAAAAACTTTTCTGCATGAACTTTGCACAAACGTTCGTGGTTAGAAACGCTCAGCAAAAATGTAAACCGTGTTTTTTTGTCTTTTATTGCAAGTACGGCCGTCATCTGGTATTGGCACTTGGGCTAATGCCGTAATTAACCACTGAGCGTAGAATCACGCTAAGGAGAATTTCCGAAGCGTAATTATCGATTTCCCAAAACCATCATGGAGCTTGCGGATAGGATAATTATTTAACGCCAGCAAAGCTTTTCGCGCTCTTCTAGAAAACATTGCTGGGTTAGTTCATCCCTACAGAAACAGGCCGGAGAGGTGAAAACTTGGAAACAAAAGAAAAGGAGATGGGGGGGGGGGGGGCTCTGAAAAGCATTAAGTTCCTCGCTTTCAGTGAAGATTTATTAAAAGAAACCATGTTTATTCTGATAAATGCCCCATTCTTTAAAAAAAAAACTTCAGTTTGAAGTTAACGCCTGTTCTGCTCACTGCGTCTTTACTCGTGTGTTTACATAAGAGTGTTTACACCACGTGTTTCGACGGCATATTTGTTCTTCATTGTACGTACACGAGTCGTAGAGCTTCCACCGTGCACTTAAACGCCACGCGGTAATGATGTAGGAAATCGCAGCTGGTTTCGAAGGTTAGTGGCACACAAATTTATCTATATATTTCTTTCCCCCGTTTTCCTCCGGCCCTATTATTTCTCTTAAATGCGATCAAAAGACGTGATTTTATAACGTACATTCAGGAAGCGCTCAAGAAGCCGGCCGATTAAAGCCAGCAGGAAGTGGGCTACCAGTCATAAGATTTAACATTGCCGCTGCTAGAGTTCGGCGACAGTCAGAACTTTGAATTACGGCGAAGTGGGTGTTATCTGCGTATGGATGTTAGGTTACCAGCGTCACGCGGAGGAGAACTAGCATAAAAAGAAAGACAGGATTTGTTTTTGCTTTCTCGTGAAGCACCTGATGTGGTCACCCTGTGTCCAAGAATAACTCTGCAACGAAAGCTATACTTAGCGCAATCGACGTCCGAATTTCCGTCACTCTGGAGATCAATGTCAAGGTGTTTCTCGAAACGTGACGTCAAATATATTTTGGAATGAAATTCTGAAATCACCCGTATAAAAGATATGTGAAAAAGACCTCTACTAAATGACAAAGTCTTGTTCAAAGTTTAGTTCCCCTCCTCCTTCCCTGAAACCATCTGCACTGTCCCGGTCCGTCGGCAGACTAAATTTCACTACTATGGCCTGCTATATGTGGTGAGTTGGAGACCCCTGTCACAAACTGTCAAACAGCCCTGTGTCCTTAAAATCGTTGATGCTCGCAGTGGCACATCAACAGCCGAGTTGGCAGTGACTGCAATTTAGGTCAACTCGGAAACGCTTCGCCTGTCGCTATTAGTGGAGAAACCTTCATTCGCACCATTTTACCGTAATGAGACGAAAATGTACACGTTTTACGTTGAATCTCACAGGAGGTTGTCTTCTTCTGAATTCAGATAACTAGCGTCAAATTTATACGCAATACTATCCGTCGTATACCGTTGTCAATAACGGCACGCTGTAGAGAACGTCGCGCAATAAATGCTCCAGATGTTTCGTGCGATTGAGCATGTCGACTAGAAAGAACTATGAATTGTGGGTATAACGTTCTTTCTCTTTAACACTGCGCACTGGTGTTTTGAAGCATAGAGTCAGTAACGAACAGCGCCAGCACGATCACTTGGAAATTATACATAAGACGTCTACAATCAGTTGTCGTGAGATCTTTTAGCCATTTTCGAGTGTGAAATGTGTACAAAGCTAAGTTACGCTCCATATGATTTCAGCTACTTTGAACTCTCTTGATTTACTTGTCACGACAAAAGCAATCATCGCCCGGTAAGCCTCTTTAACGAACACGTACCAAGAAGAGCTTAGGTTTTAATACACTGCGCACTTTCCGCCTGCACAGCTCGGGACGAAAACGCAAAATACAAACAACAACCTGGATAACTGAATATATTGACTGCAGCGTGAATGAACAGAAAGCATTCAAAGAAAGCTTTGTACCGGAAACCTTCACCCCAAACCACCAGAATTGCCTCCAAGTGTTCACAGACCATTGCGTCATTGTCTAGTATTATGCTATTACAGAACGCTGTATATGGCCTGGTCCGCTGGGTAACCTGGTCTCAATCAATGTTCTCGAAGGCGTGGAAGTAGCGGCTGCACTCTGAAAGCTGAGGAATCCCTGCATAGGATGTTGTATTCCTTACGGGATTGATGTCTGCATTGAAATATTCGTGTCACTATATAGTAGTTCATCAATTTTCCATGTGAGTCGCTATATTATTCATGAAAGGTCCCCACAACAAAGGCTTCATACTGGACCCTTCGATGCACACCCTTTGTTTATAATGCAGAAAATGGTAAAAATGGCCATTTGTACCACCTCATCTATAGTGTAACGTGTGATTGCCATACACGAAAATTCTGATTTAGCCGAATAACGCAGTTCAGTATGACGAAAGAGAGCGACAAATAAGAGTGCGGACAATATATATATATATATATATATATATATATATATATATATATATATATATATATATATATATATATATATATATATATAGTGTGTGTGCAAGGATCAGGATGCAGCATAACAGGGCAGTCCAGGCACAGCCTCACAACATCGTCGTCGTCTTCATTCCTTTTGCGTCATTTCTGCACCCGTGCCTGAGATACCTTTCTGTACCCGTGACATTACCCCGGGCGGCAAAGCACCGTCCCAGTGCCTGCTGTTATTAGACGGACGGGTCACAGTGATAGGGCTTCAGGCGAGACACATGCATGCACAATGTCATTTCTGGTCTGGGTGTAACAGTGAGATTCGTAGTAGGAGAAATTTCATAGGTGACAGGTGTGACTTGACGCAGAACTCGGTAAGGCCCAACGTATTGCGATAAAACTTTCTCGCACAGGCCGACACGACGGGATGGTAGCAACAGTAGCACGAGAGATCCCGGAGAAAAATCGCCATCACTATGTCGGTTGTCGTAGAGCGACTTTTGTGCTCTCTGGGACGATGATAACCTGGCGCGAGCTACTGTACGTGCGATCAGAGCACGGGAGATGGCATCTTGTGTGTACGAAGTGGTGGACGGAAGCTCATGCGCAAGCGGGGTATCGAAAGGTAGTAAGAGATCATGGCCAAAAAAAATGATGAGGAGCCGGTATTTTCATGACATGGCGAGTGTTAGACGAAGGTTACGAATGGAAGGGCAGTGTCCCAATCGGTGTTGTCATCAGAAACATACATAGCAAGCATGTCCGTCAGTGTGCAGTTGAGGCGTTCAGTAAGTCCGTTAGTCTGAGGATGGTAAGAAGTCGTAGAGTTGTGCTACGTAGCACAGGATCTAAGGAGGTCGTCAATCACACGAGACAGGAAGCAGCGGCCACGGTCCGTGAGTAGGTGAGAAGGAGCGCCATTCTGAAGGATGATGTCATAGAGTAGAAAATCTGTGACGTCCGTCGCGCATTTGGGCGGTAGCACTCGAGTAATTGCATACCGAGTGGCATAATCCGTAGCTAAGGAATGACGCAGAAGGAATGAAAACGACGATGTTGTTGTGGGGCTGTGTCTGAACTGCCCTGTCGTCCTGCATCCTTGCACACTGTGTGCAGTGTTAGCCCCCAACCAATACTCCCCGTTATATATATATATATATATATATATATATATATATATATATATATATATATATATATATATATATATATATAACGATTGTGTTATACGTAATCTTCTCGCTAACTTCTCTTATACCGGTGTCACACCGGCGATTTTAAACGCCATCAGGGTGATCCGGATCAGTTTTCTTTTCTTGACCGCGATCAACTTTATGACCACTACTACACAGCCCAAGATAATCCGGTTCGAGCTTGGGTCAGATGAAATGAACCAGATGCACTTGCGTGCCGTAAAACATGTCACTGACGAAACTCGGCGTACAACATTTCTAAGGAGCCCTTTATCGGCAATACTATTTGTGCAACAACAGCTTGAACGTCGAAAACTCTGCGTATCACTACACGAGTAATTTCATAAATTCATCATTCAATAAAGCTTTCCTTGCACTTACCTGTATTTTTGTGTGAGATTCTTAACCTTCCATTTTATTTCTGATGACTACCGCTCGTAGCCGTCCAGTGGCAGCGAAGCGTCAATCTCGTTGTACGCAGGGAGTTTCACTCCTGGCACCTCAAGCCTTCCAGTCACTCCTGCCAGCGGTCAATTGATGTGAAGGTCTTTTCATTCGACCACGAAGGGCGCGTACGTTGTGTTGTTGTCAAAAGGCTTGCGACACTCATGACAAGTTTGCTTTAATGTGCCCCAACAGCTCCGACGGTGCGGAAGTTTAACTAAGCGCAGAAGACAATGGTTGTCGTCTGCTTGTCGTATGCTTCTTCCATAACTACATGCGGTCGATACAAATCCTGAATATTTGATATTTAAAATATTGTTACAATATAAACAGTTCATAATTTTCATATTTATAAACATCTAGTTGTTTTAAAGCGCTTTATTCAAAGTATGCTTGATTTTCTTGTTTATTGTGTTTTCAACAAGCTCGCCCAGGGAGGGCAGATGACAGCACAATATCGATCTCTCATACACATCGCGATGCGCGGATCGCGATGGTCATGATACCAATCATGCTTTATCGAGGTTAAAAGTGACCGTGTAGCAGCAACTAATCCGGATCGAGGTTAATCTGGATCGACATTGATCGCGAATAAACGTGCCCGTACGACACCAGTATTTTAAAACTGTGACAGCACACACAGTTCCGACATTAAACATAAAAGCCAGAAGAAGATCTTTCAGGTATAGCAGCGTACAGCTAGATACTTGCCAAAAAGTAAAATAAAATACTATTACGAGCTTCCAGAACCATCTGAGCTCTGGCCCCGCCGCGGTGGTCTAGTGGCTAAGGTACTCGGCTGCTGACCCGCAGGGCGCGGGTTCGAATCCCGGCTGCGGCGGCTGCATTTCCGATGGAGGCGGAAATGTTGTAGGCCCGTGTGCTCAGATTTGGGTGCACGTTAAAGAACCCCAGGTGGTCAAAATTTCCGGAGCCCTCCACTATGGCGTCTCTCATAATCATATGGTGGTTTTGGGACGTTAAACCCCACATATCAATCAACCATCTGAGCTCGCACAGATTGCTTCCGCAGGCCTCGCTCACCGGTCTGCCGTCTGAAGTGACGCAACGTAGTGGCAACACGAACTGAACTGTTTATTCATTGATACATTGTCTTTTTTATAGTCTGAAACCACGTGAGACACGAGTGACAGCCGAGTACATCGGTGCTGGCGTGCTAGCTAGTGATAAGGGGATGGGCGGGTGATAGTTCTTTATTGCCAACGCTGCACCGTCCATGCCCTCTCAATCATCTAAGCTGCAATTCAACCCGCGTGAGCTATAGCTACGCGACAGCCGAATTCACTGCGTCTACCCGTCCGAAAACGTACCGGCATAACCTCGCGCAGGCTTGCCTAATTGGTGCCTCCAAAACGAGGACAGCTGCTTTCGCAAGAAGTCGCCCATGCTTCGCTTGCATTACGCGGTTAACTCACTTGGTCGTCATCACGTACTGAAAGGAAAGGCTCGAACTTCAGTTAGTTGAGTCTTTCCCGGATCTGCCCGCGCCGGTAAAGAGGTGCGCACCGCTCTAGTTGCCCAGTTTTTAAAGTGGGGATGGGGGAGTAAGGAAGAGTTAACTGGGAGCCGAGGCATCTGCCACGCACACGAATCAGCTCGGATTTTACGCGTGTGCGAAGTGTGCGCTAACGTGGAGTCGTTTAAGCTATGCGAAATGAGTGATTGCAGCAACTTGATCAAGACGTGCAAAACGGGACGTCATTCGAACCAAACTAACTACTGAGAATTCCTTAGAATAAGTAGGCAGAAGTGTGTGACGTAAAAAAAATTATGTGTCGACATATGCATAACATTTATTTTATTTATGATTGATTGTTATGTGGGGTTTAACGTCCCAAAACCACCCTATGATTACGAGAGACGCCGTAGTGAAGGGTTCCGGAAATTTCGACCACCTGGGATTCGTTTACGTGCACCCAAACCTGAGCACACGGGCCTACAACGTTTTCACCTCCATCAGAAATGCAGCGCTGCAGCCAGGAGTTAATCCCGCGACCTGCGGGTCAGCAGCCAAGTACTTTAGCCGCTAGAGCACTGTGGCGGGGCTATTTTATTTATGTTTTAATAGGATGTTGATTCAGTTTATTATCTATTACAAATAAAAAACTTTATATTTTTTACATTTCCGTGGGCATCAAGGTTTCATGCCAAAAAATGTAATGTTTTCATTTAATAACGTTCCTCACTCTGAAATTTCATCATATTTTGTGCGACCACTCAGTGGGCATGAACCAGAATTGAAGATGAATGAGACCAAGCAGAAGATACTTTATTGAAAGTTTCAAACGTCAGTCACGCTGTGCGAGATTTGCTCATTCAAATGCCATTTGTTTTAATTAGATGAGAAATACGTATGAAGGAAGTTAACACGACAGTGAACTGGAGGAAGAAGGACTTTGCAGGTGGGAGTTCTTTTTAATGCTTCAATAACATGCTGCATGAAGACCATCACACTGACGTTTTAGGGTCAATTCAAGTAGTCTTCGACGCGACTTCAAGTTTGATATCAAGCACAACGCTAATGTTAACTTATAATAACAACCATAGGTTTCTCTTCCGTGAGACTTTTGTCATGAAAGTACGCAGGTTAAGATGTAGAAAACAGCATCATTGGCGCCATGGCTTGGACCAAGGAGGTTCAAAGGAGCAATGACACCAAGTTTCCAACTCGAGACGAGGCGTTCATTCGATTGCTTGGTGTGGATGAGTTCTCTTTGGCGAAGTATGAATGACGTCCGTTACGTAGAAATTATTCTATTTCGAGCGCAAAGAGCGTCGAAAGGCTCAACGGCGGGTTCCCGGCCATGCGACATCGACAATATTTTGACGTGTTTAGCGAGCTACTTGTCCACGCCTAATGCGCCGAGTGACGATGAGCGAGCAGCGATGACGTCGGCTATTTTAGCGTATATAGTCATCGTGGTGTATACAAAGGTATACCGTCAGGTGGCGATGTCTGGCTGCCTGCCAACGGCTTCAATTTTTTTTGTGTGTGTCGCTTAGTTTGTGCAGCAGCTACGTGTCAGTCCTGCGTTTTCGTTGTGCCACTTGGCATAGTTTGTCGTGAAGTCGAGAGCACGAATGCGATTATTCGATGCTATACCAGTCATCGCGAACAAGTAAAACGCACGCAGCGTCTTACCAGCCAGCGCGGCCCGAGCTTGCTTCTCGACCTGCCTCGTCTCTGCTCTGTCCGGCGTCGATTTCAGAATTACTGCTTAGACGAGAATCGGACCAAAAATGATTCGCCACGCCGCGAATTGTCACGATACCATCCTGCTCAGTGTTTTCATTGTTGCTTGTGGGCGTTGATGACAGTTGCGATGACAATAAGGTGGTGAAGGCGTGCCTATACACTTTCGTGACGAGGAAACGAAAGTTCAACTGAAACTGGCTTCACGATTTTATGTTTCCACGCGATCAGATGAACGAGGACCATCGGGGTGGACCAGTGCTGAAAATTGGTGGACTTTGCACCCGTTTTGAATTGGCGTTTGATACTGGTCATACTAATCAATATTATATATGTTAATTAGTCCCCCTGTTGCATTATTAGTACCGAGTGTTTACTGTTGTGTGGATAGCTACCCGTTGACGAAAAAACGGGACATACATCAAGGTCATGTCACTGCTCCTTTAAAAAAAACAGCTTTGTTTGCACCAAGGACGGGACGGGCTGCTTTATGCTTTTCAGGCATATTTTCCTTGAAGCCTGGTACATCTCAGAGCAAAGTCTTTGAGCAATACATACCTAGAACCTTATCTACAAAAATGATTGATTAGTAAATCTGATCGACCAATTTCGTTGTACTTTCCCGTAATGCTTAGCACACGCGCGCATCAAACCCGAAGATCAACAAGAGAGAATACGTAGGTCTCGCTCGACATTGTCTGTAGAGATTAGCCCTTATTACGAACGCCCGACACACTTCTCGTTCTCCCCTAGCATGCACTGACAAGTTGCGAGCGTCAACGCCAAACAGAACAGTTGCTCCAGGTGCTGGTGTTTGTGCTTACGACGTCGTGAACTCGTTCGCGCCATAATTTTTGTCAATTCGGCCTCATCAAGTTTGGGGCCCAGAAGACGTCTTTATGCTCTCCCATAGTTGAGTACCTATAGTACTCTAAATCATTAACCACTGTTTCTCAACACAATATTGCG
Source organism: Rhipicephalus annulatus (assembly GCA_013436015.1). Classification (NCBI taxonomy): domain Eukaryota; kingdom Metazoa; phylum Arthropoda; class Arachnida; order Ixodida; family Ixodidae; genus Rhipicephalus; species Rhipicephalus annulatus. The sequence goes on along the minus strand of WOVY01015038.1, from coordinate 155,437 downwards.
CTCTGAATCGTCGCTTATGTTCCATACAATTATTGTCATTTTGTGTTCGCTTTAACAAACATTTCAATAAGTAACATGAAAGAAAAAAATGTGCTTCGTGACTCAGAGGTTAGCACCGCATGCTGCGGATCGCGAGGCCACTGGTTCGACGCCCCGCGAAAGAACTTTTTCGTGTCATTTTTTTCTTTTGTAATTTATTAGTATGTATTTTACAACTTTATATCTGCGACAAAAATACGTAGCCGGAGCTGTAGTGGACACCGGCTTTCGTGTTAAAGTGCCGGTGGAGAGGCCACCTTGAGATTCTGGCCCCAAACACCACGACGTCAGATATTTTGAAGACGTCTGCTGGGTCCTGCTAGCTTCAAGTCGATAAAAATATTACGGCATATCCACGAACTGAATAATGATGAGTGGTCAAAGTGGTAAGATCGTTTGGTGCTACTCTAAATCACCCGTCACATTGACCATTCACGCACGCAAATGAGTGTCAAGCGGTGTACAATTGCCTACGATGTTTATTGTTCACACCCGTTACATTGCGTTGGGTTGTATTTTGTTTTGAATTCATTATGAAGGCGCTTGTTCTTCATGGTCATCAACATCATCGTCAGTGGTGGCCATGGCGTGAGCAGGACAGGCCTAGTTTACAAGCTGCTTCGCATCTTAATGAAGCGCATTGTCTTTTGTGGGTGCTTTACAAGGAGCTTTAGAACGCTTCGGTGCCATACACGTAGTATACGAGGCTTCAGGAGTTTCCAACAAGTGAACGTCGCGAAAATACAAAATAATACAGTTTGAAAATTTTGACGTAACACGTGGAGGTTTCAGTGTGAAATTTAAGAGCGAAACTTATACCATAATTTTCTCCATATAGTGCAAGGTAGCCTACCAGGCTTAGCCATGGTTAACCTCCATGCCTTTCTTTCATCCGTATTCTCTCTCTCTCTCTCTCTTTTCCGCTATAGTATTGAACTTAAGACCGGGAAACATGTGGCATCAGAGTTCTCATTGTGCAGTTTGTCAATCCAAACCAAGTCATTGTTACTCTTCTGTGTCCCGTTAAGGCTTAAGCCAGGACACTGCGTCCAGCGAACCTTCAGAGAATGAATCCATCATGCATGCAGAAAAACAGCACTAATTTCATTGGATACAAGTAATTTTACAAAAGAGAGCGAATTCCACTTGAAGTGGCAGTTGGGAGGTTTTTACATCCAATCAAGCTTGGATGTAAAAACAGCGCAATGGCGTAGACAAAGAGAGCGAATTCTTTCAGAGGGAACAACGTTTAGTCTTATTAACAGTTTAAGCCTTCTTGCGTTGGTCCTGCTGAGTTTATTCAATTTTATTTCTTTTTTGATCCAGACACTGAGTGCTCATCACAGGCCTTAGCCAATTCAGTCAACTCACAGTGGACCGCCTTATCAGTCCTCTCTCAAGCCATCGTCTTTCTCGTCCCCCCGCCCCCCACTGTCTCTTCTTTCTAAAAAAAAACGTGAGCAAACTATCAAAAGAAACAGTATTCATTAAAGGTGAAAAAGTACGGCCTACTTTAGCTTGATAGCGCAAGGAGTCTAGCGCCACAATTAACGATTGCTCTAATTACAGGTTCGAAGATGAAGACGTACTCGTATTTAGCGAAGCAGGGCTCGACGGAACCTCGAGTAAGTCACCGCTGAATGTTTAAGTAACAAGAATACGGCTAGACGAGCGCAATGAACCAAATTCAAACCATCGGATAAAAAAAAAGAAAAGAAAAAATTGTTTGCTCAGTAGAGAGACAGTCCCCCCGGGGGTCGTTCAGTGAGCCGAAGATTCTTTCCTCACAATTACCTTGGAGCGTGGAACATAATATAGGTGTGCGTGGCATGCATTACCAGCCGTAACAGCCCCCGTCCAGTACCGTCGGTTTCTAACATATATATTAACACTCGCCTGCAGAGTCCACTAGCTATACAAATGTTTCGTAAAAGGCATTAAGCCTGACGCGACAAACGCTACCTAAACGCTGGGGGTTCTGCAACAGAGACACACTGTGCTTGGGTCGCTCCGTATAATGAGCGCTACGATACATCAGTTTATGAGGCGCAGCCTTTTGCTACACCGCACGCAACTTCGCGGGCTTCCATGCAGACGGTGGAAATTAGATTAGCGCTGCGCGCGGTGCATCGACGCTTTCGTTCCGTTCAAACAGTCAAGCTCTCGAGCCTCGTTTATTCATCCGCTTTGCGTCTACACCATGTAAATCCGTGCTCGTGGGCTTCGGGGCTACGCACCCACGCGATGCAGAAAAGAAATAAAAAAAGGAAGGCACAAAGACGAATGGTTAGCTAGCGATAATCTTCAATAGTAGAGCACTTCGAAGACTGGTACAAGAAATAAAAGCCACTAAACACGAGCGTGCAGGCTCTAAAAGACTCTGGCTCGCGAAAGGCGATGTGCCTACAAAGTAGCGGCTTAAGGTGAAGTAGTAAAACCTTGTACTTGCTGCCGACTTGCTTCTGCGTGAGCGAGATTTCAGCTGCGCGTCTGCCTGTAGGTGCTCCTCCCATTTTTACACTTGTCGATTCTGCAGAAAGACCTTTAGGGGACATGTAATGGCTGCCGGGCTTGTTGTAAGGCGAGAGGTTCGACGGGGCGTGTTTGTTTTTTGCGCAACTGTGTAGCGCGAGACGGTTGCTTGAGCGCCGTTTTTGCAGCAAGCGAAGGAGAACCTACATGACGGCAACATACCCTTGAAACGGAAGGTTTCTGTGGAGTACGCGCACTTGGCTTATGTTCGAATGGAAGCACGGTAGTGGTGGTAGTAGTAGTGGGCGAGGTTTGGTGTAAACAAGTGTCACTGAACTGTTGTTTCCAAGAGAGCAAGAAATACCACGTTGATGCGAATTTTTCCTCTACGAAGGTGCGTATTCTTCTCCTTAGCTGCAATAATGTATAGTTGCAAATGAATGAATGAATGAATTAATGGTAATAATGTATTTCATTTAATAGATTGTTCATCCATCAATTATTGAATAAAAATAATATTTTAAGTGCGGAAGGTGATCTTAAAAATAACACTGAAGGAACTGCATGAACAGAAAGTCTCAAAAATTGGTACTTTCTTTCATTCCACTCGTTGCTTCGTCTAAGCTTTGACAAATTTGAAACGCTGATTCACATTCTGCCGTTCCAGCTGCTACCGCACTTACAAGCAAAACAAAGTACGCCACGTATAATTTGACGTATGATGATTGTCATAGATAGCTGGTAACTTGTTACGCTCTTGAAGGGTCCGTGCAACACTTGCTCAATTAGTCATTGAATAGATTCACTAAACAAGCTTATTGCCTCATGAATTGACTGCCGCCAAAATTATTAAAATTCATCCAATACAACCGTAGTTACGAAGATTTGTCGCACGCTGCAATTGCATTCTCTTTTTTCTCGTCCCGACAAAACCGCAGGTCGCTAAGCAGGGAGGGATGGCACGGGGAAAAATTATACGTCACGCGCGCCTTGTGACCACGAGCGCTTTTTATTTTCTTCGAATGTGCGGCTTTTCAATGCGATTTCGTGCGCACGCGAGGACAACTCACGGCTTCTCGTGGCGGCCCCAGTAACTACCAAACGTGCCATGCTCAAACCAGATACTCGGCCTGTGACACAATAATTTTTTCAGAGTGTGGAGTAGTTTTATTTTATGTATTTAGTTTTACTGTATGTATTATAGTACGTGGAGTAGATTTTTAGCTGAATCTCAGGATTTATTCCCTAATCCACTCTGCTCTCTTCTTGTCTCTTGAGGTTACACCTACCATTCTTCTTTCCTTTGCTCGCTGCGTCGTCCTCAATTTAAGCTGAACCCTCTTTGTAAGTCTCCAGGTTTCTGCTCCTTAGCTAAGTACCGGCAAGATGCAGCTGTTATATACCTTTCTCTTGAGGTATAGTGGCAACCTACCCGTCATGATTTGCGAGTGCTTGCCAAATGTGCTCCACCCCATTCTTATTCTTCTAGTTACTTCAACCTCGTGGTTCGGCTCCGCGGTTATTACCTGCCCTAAGTAGACATATTCTTTTACAACTTAAAGTGCACTATTACCTACTTCGAAGCGCTGCTCTCTTCCAAGGTTGTTGTACATTACTTTCGTTTTCTGCAGAACAATTTTAAGACCCACCTTTCAGCTCTCCTTGTCTAACTCCGTAATAATGAGTTGCAGTTCGTCCCCTGAGTTACTCAGCAATGCAATGTCATCGGCGAAGCGCAGGTTACTAAGGTACTCTTCATTAACTCTTATCCCTAATTGTTCCCATTCTAGGCCTCTGAAAACTTCTTGTAAGCACGCGGTAAATAGCATTGGGGAGATTGTATCCCCCTGCTTTACACCCTTCTTGATTGGTATTCTGTTGCTTTCTTTATGAAACAATATGGTAGCAGTTGATCCCAGATTTCTTCCAGGATGTTTATATGTAGTTCATCGACGCCCTCATTCCGCAGTGTCTGCATGACCGCTGATATTTCTACTGAATCAAATGCCTTCTCGTAATCCATGAAGGCTATGTATAGTGGTTGGCTATATTCTGAGCGTTTCTATATTACCTGATTGATAGTATGAATGTGGTCGATTGTTGAGTAGCCTGTTCAAAATCCTGCTTGTTCCTTTGGTTGATTGAATTCTAACGTTTTCTTAACTCTGTTAGCAATTACCTTTGTAAATACCATGTATACTATACGGAGAGCAAGCTGATCAGCCTGTAATTATTCAAGCCCTTGTCATCTCCTTTCTTATGTATTAAGATGATGTTAGCATTCTTCCAAGACTCTGGTACTCTCCCGTCAGGAGGCACCTCGTAAACACGGTGGCTAGTTTTTCTAACACAATCTGTGCTCCATCTTTCAGCTGATCTGATGTTACCTGGTCCTCACCAGCAGCTTTACCTCTTTGCATGCTTTCCAAGGCTTTTGTGACTTCGTCTATCCTTACTGGTGGGGTGTCATCTGGGTTACTGCAAGTTCTTATAGTAATAAGGTCGTGGTTGTCCCGGCTACTTTACAGGTCTCGGTAAAACTCCTCCGCTATTTTAACTATCCTATCCATATTGGTAGTTATTTTGCCTTGTTGGTCCCTTAGTGCATACATCCGGTTTCTGCCTATCCCAAGTTTCCTCTTCACTGCTTTGACGCTTCCTCCGTTTTTCAGAGCGTGTTCAATTCTCTCCATGTTATGCCTTCTTACATCCGATACCTTACGCTTATTAGTCAACTTCGAAAGCTCTGCCAGTTCTATTTTGTCTGTTGTACTAAAGACTTTCAAGCTTTGACACTTTTGAATGAGGTTTTTCCTCTTCTTCGACAGCTTGCCAGTGTCCTGCCTAAGTACCGTACTTCCAACTTCCACTGCACACTCTGTAATGATACTCGTCAGAGTATCATTCATTGTACCTATGCTAAGGTTTGTTTCCTCAATAAGAGCCGAGTACCTGTTCTGAAGTGAGACTCTGAATTCCTCTACTTTCCCTCTCAGTGCTAGCCCATTGATAGGCTTCTTGCGTATCAGTTTTTATCGTTCCTTCTTCAAGTCTAGGTGAATTCAAGACCGTACGTACCATTTTATGGTCACTGCGTCGTACCTTGCCAAGCGCTTCCACATCCTGCACGATGCCTGGGTGTGCACTCATTGTCAATTCTGTTTTGTTCTTTTTTTCGACATTAGGGCTCCTCCATGTCCACTTACGGTTTCCTCTTTTTGGTAGAAGGTATACAAAATCCATAATAAATTATTGCGTTCTGCGAACTCTACTAGTAGCTCTCCTCTGACATTTCTAGTACCGATGCCATATTATTTCACTGCCTGGTCTCCAGCATTGGGAGATTATCCACTCCAGAGCAGAGTGGATCAGGGAATAAACGGTGGTTAAAGATATCATGGTTGAAATCAAGAAGAGGAAATGGACATGGTCCTGGCATGTAGCGCGTAGACAGGATAACCGCTGATTATTAAGGGTAACTAACTGGATTCCCAGAGAAGGTAAGCGGGTTAGGAGGAGACAGAAGGTTAAGTGGGCAGCTGATATTAAGAAGTTTGCGGGTATAAACTGGCAGCAGCAACACAGGACCGAGTTGACTGGCGGAACATGAGAGAGGCCTTTGTCCTGCAGTAAACGTAGTCAGGCTGATTATTATTATCATCATCATCATCATCATCATCATCATCATCATCATCATCATCATCATCATCATTATTATTATTATTATTATTATTATTATTATTATTATTATTATTATTATTATTATTATTATTATTATTATTATTATTATTATTATTATTATTATTATTATTATTCAAAACCACGTGCTGTGCATCACATAATATATGGCTTGCGTGTTCTGTGGAGCGTCAACTACAGATCGGCAGCGTTTTTAGACTATAAAAAGTATTGCAGGGCCCGTTTAAACTCCATGACACGGGTTCTTGCGATTCGCCTTCATCTGAAAACATTGAAATATCACCTGTGCGGAGGAGATTGAAGCGGCGCCTTCTTGGCCAGCTTCCGAGAACCGTGACAACTATGCCACCGTGGCAGTATGTCGGCATCAGATTCATTAGGAAGGCACTATGTTCACCATCTTGCCATCATTCTGTCACGTGCAGTCTTTTCGCTTCTTTTTTGGCGATGGCAGACTTACGTACTTCAGCCTTCCCTTCATCTTAAACAACACTTAAAAGAAGAAGAAAAAAATGTGGGAGCCCTTTGGACACAAAGTTTATCACAAAGGTACCTGGAGGGAAATATGGTGTCCCCGTCTATGCGAATTTCTTAAGGAGTGCCATTTGAAAGCTGGGAATCGACGGTATATGCCTCTGCGAGACTTGTGCTGGCTCGTCTTCTGCGAGGCTAATGCTCTAAAGTAGATATGAGCGTGCCAATAAAGCTTCTCTTTCCAAACAAAATTTTAATAAGCAAATCTTCTTTACGCGTACTGTGTTATATAATACAAGTCCACTTACCTGTACGGCATAACCAAAGGGCGGAAGAAAGAAGAAAGAAAGAAAGAAAGAAAGAGAGAAAGAAAGAAAGAAAGAAAGAAAGAAAGAAGGAAGAAAGAAAGAAGAAGAAAGAAAGAAGAAAGAAAGAAAGAAAGAAAGAAAGAAAGAAAGAAAGAAAGAAAGAGGAGACTAGCAGTGGTAGAGTAAACGCTGGCTTTATCATCTGCCTGCCAAGTGTAGCGACCATTCGTTACTTTCAGGAGCAAAGCTCCTTAAGGCGTGGGTAGGTGCGTCCCCTATATGGAGTAGCCATCAATCGTTTTAGTCCTTCAAATGTCCGCTGGATCGCGGTACTTGTATATAATAAATATATGACGAAAAGATGCGAGATGGTGGTATTTGGAGTGTTTACTAGATGTACGAATGGACGGACGGACATGCGGACAGAGGGACGCACTGACAGACAGACACACAGACGGGCGAACGAATGGACAGGCAGACAGCGAACGGACAGAGAGACAGACGGACGGACGGTTGAAATAACTGACGTGCATACATACATACATACATACATGCATACATACATACATACATACATACATACATGCATACATGCATACATGCATACATACATACATACATTTATACATACATACATTTGTACATACATACATACATACATACATACATACATACATACATACATACATACATACATACATACATACATACATACATACATACATACATACATACATACATACATACAGATGGACGGACGGACGGATAGATAGATAGATAGATAGATAGATAGATAGATAGATAGATAGATAGATAGATAGATAGATAGATAGATAGATAGATAGATAGATAGATAGATAGATAGATAGATAGATAGATAGATAGACAGACAGACAGACAGACAGACAGACAGACAGACAGACAGACAGACAGACAGACAGACAGACGACAGGACAGACAGACAGACAGACAGACAGGACAGTTAGATAGATAGATAGATAGATAGATAGATAGATAGATAGATAGATAGATAGATAGATAGATAGATAGATAGATAGATAGATAGATAGATAGATAGATAGATAGATAGATAGATAGATAGATAGACAGACAGACAGACAGGACAGACAGACAGACAGACAGACAGACAGACAGACAGACAGACAGACAGACAGACAGACAGACAGACAGATAGATAGATAGATAGATAGATAGATAGATAGATAGATAGATAGATAGATAGATAGATAGATAGATAGATAGATAGATAGATAGATAGATAGATAGATAGATAGATAGATAGATAGATATATAGATAGATAGATAGATAGATAGATAGATAGATAGATAGATAGATAGATAGATAGATAGATAGATAGATAGATAGATAGATAGATAGATGGATGGATGGATGGAGGATGGATGGATGGATGGATGGATGGATGGATGGATGGATGGATGGATGGATGGATGGATGGATGGATGTTGATAGATTGATATGTGGGGTTTAACGTCCCAAAACCACTATATGATTATGAGAGACGCCGTAGTGGAGGGCTCCGGAAATTTCGACCACCTGGGGTTCTTTAACATGCACCCAAATCTGAGCACACGGGCCTACAACATTTCCGCCTCCATCGGAAATGCAGCCGCCGCAGCCGGGATCCGAACCCGCGACCTGCGGGTCAGCAGCCGAGTGCCTTAGCCACTAGACCACCGCGGCGGGGCATGGATGGATGGATGGATGGACGGATGGACGAACGTGGCCAGCGGATGATTCACCGTTTGCCGAGAAAACCTTTCGAAGCTTCGCGCCACTCATCAATCACTCCATGGATATGCTGTAATTCTTTACGCTTTGTAAACCTGTTCATATCGACGGAGTTCTTGTTACGTAAAAATTAATTTTTTTTGCTACGATGAAAATCTCACGACATGCTCCTTCTGTACAAAATCAGCTACTTTGACACAAGGAACGCGTTGAAGCCAGGCGCGGCTTCATTGGCGTCTTTGAGGTTCACAGCTCTACGTGAACGATACAAAACCGAGTCAAGTTCAAAGCTCACGTATCCCGGCGTTCCCATGCGTTCAACTGCTCGCAGTGCCACTTTTACCTCTAGGTAAATGTAAGAAACTCTATGCCTTAAGATTTGGCTTTAAGAGTTGAACGCGTCAACGATATCCTTTCCCTAGTGCGTGCTTGAACCACTTGGTGCATGCCTTTAAAAACGAAGCATTTCTATGCGAACTACGGCGACTTAAAGCGTATCTATCTATCTATCTATCTGCCTAACCGCTTACGTTAGGGTGCTCCGTGGTCACCCCCTCAGCTTGGTGGGAACCAAAATTAGCATAGGAGGGTAAGATGGTTTGACGAATATGACGCGCTAGTCAAGAGTAATGTCACAATCCCACCACGTACGTCGTCAAACACTTCCTGCCAGACAGTGGCACATACCCGCAAGGGGGTATGTGCCACTGGTTTGAGGGTATGTGCCACAGCTGATAGACACTTACTATCGACCTAGGAATGACGAGAACACACAGGGACCGCCTACGCCGGTGTCTGTAGCCACATCGCACAAAATGAGAAGAAACAAAACTAGCGCCAATGACACAGTGAGGCTTGAACCTGGGTCCACTGGGTGCCCGCCCAATATTCTACCACTGAGCCACTCCGAATTTTTTTTTTTTTGCTTTATTGCCTGTTCATTGACGCGTGCGTCAAACCACAAGCACAAAAAAAAACAAGCAGTAACAGTCCGTCAAAAACTAAAATTCCCTAAGTGCTGCCAAGGGCTCTACCCTCGACAACCCCTCAGGTACAATCTCCCGAGTTTTCTGCAGTTCAACAAACTTGGATATAAATTCACAGAAATACATTCGTGCAGGCCGTGCATCTTGATCGCAATAAAGACCCGCCATACAGACCCGCCATAAACAGTGAAGGCCACATGGTAATTCCTTTTTTAACGTCCTCTAAAATACATCCCAAAAATATACTCCCTCTCAAAAATACATGGTCTATAGTTTCTGGTTTTTCACAGAAAAGGCAATTTGTCCCCCAAGGTGAGTAAAAACCATGGTCTGCTACAAATGTCCTGACAGATAAAGTACCTGTGTGAAGCTTAAAAAAGGACTTCGTGGCCTCCAGTGTACATGGCATGGTACAGGGATTCAGGTAAAACAACATCACGCACATATTTGTACAACTTTTTTGCGAGTCACCGAAAACAAATATTCATTAGAAAATCTAACAGAAAAAAACCGTACACTTAGAATAACCTCCTTAAGATATGCGTGGACAGCACCAGTCATGTCACTCGTGCTAACCACATATCCAAGTAAAGCTCACATCAGTCTCAGTTGGCACACTGTACGTAAGAAAGGATCCCTTGTGTAGCGAAAAAAACAAGAACCTATTTACAACTTGGCGTATGAAAAGATGTAAACCCAGCTCTCCGTGGTTCACTCTTCGAAACAGATTAGTTCGGCTGCATCTCTCCCAGTTCGAGGCCCACACGAACACTGTGAAGATGTGATGGAGCTTCTGTATGTTTGCCCTTGAACAATGCAATACTTCCATCACATACCATACTCTGGTGCTTGGGACTTTTCGGAAAACTTGCCTTAGACAGGCTCTATGACGGGAAAGCAATCGGGTTAACAGGACTTATAAAGTGTTTTAAAACAGCGAAAAAACAACCATTCGTCGCACAATGCGAATAGCGTAACGAGTGGGTCGGCCAATGTTCCAACCAATTACAAAAGCTTGTTCTTGTTCACCTATTAACTGTGGCGCATACCCACTTCAGGCAAAATTCTTCATCGTAGTCGGCCACTATGTGAACAATTGGCACAAAATTCCTTGCATGTGTTTAGCGGAAACCACACTTCTCAGAAGATTGACGAAAAACAGCATAACGAATGCCGGCCTACTACCCTAAAGTTTTTATTAATAATGCCGTAGTGGGTATCAAGAAAGTGTGTTTGCAGCAGTTACGCAATGAGTGCTTAGAAAACGCTCTGAAAGGCCACTCTTCTATCTTTCGCTGTGACTGCACTGCGCCTATACCGTGGAGGTCTTGCGTTTTTTTTTTCTAGTTATTCACTTCGTCTTGTTATTGCGAAGAAAAAAAAGACCGTATTGGCATACATCGCTAAAATAAAGAAAATCACTGGAGTAAAAATTGTTCAAAATGAAACTCGGCCTGAAACATTTATAGAGATTTTTTTTCTTCTCATTCTTGCTTGGACGCTATTACAGATGAGGCCATCGGTTCAGTATGGCCAAACGAAGATTAAATACGTGTTTTTGAACATGTTGCGCGAGCACTGCCGCGTCTGCCCAATTTATATAGCTTTTGCATGCCCTTCAAACATTAAAGAGACTACATTCTTTATTCTGCATGTAAAAAAAGCTACATCAAACACCATCGAGCAGCGAAAGGTAAAAAAAAAGTAGAATTCTCAGCCCGAAATTTTGTGACCAATACTATAGCGCAGTCATTTTGAATAGAGATTTTTTTCGATTACATCGGCTGGCATGAGACTTGATTAAGCGAACTCGTTGTTCATTAGACAAAAGTAAGCCTGCAGAGATTAATCAGATTTCTTGTATGTGTGTTTTCTTATTTCTAGAGATATTTAAACTAGCGTTAGAATATAAGGTCAGAAAGAACAGTAATCGCTATGAGAAATACACGGCAATTTCGCTTACCTGTACTGGAAATTTGACTGAACATTGCAGTCGCCTAAATGTCGTTCGGTAATAACCAAGGTCCTTGTCATTACGTAAAAAAAGAAAGAAAGAAGAAAGAAAGAAAGAAAGCTAGATAGATAGATAGATAGATAGATAGATAGATAGATAGATAGATGATAGATAGATAGATAGATAGATAGATAGATAGATAGATAGATAGATAGATAGATAGATAGATAAGATAGAAGTAAAGAAAGAAAGAAAGAAGTAAGAAAGCAAGAAAGAAAGAAAGAAAGAAAGAAGAAAGAAAGAAAGAAAGAAAGAAAGAAGAAGAAAGAAAGAAAGAAAGAAAGAAAGAAAGAAAGAAGAAAGTGTCTGGGTCAAGTGAAACAGTTTTATTGACATCTGCGGAATAAAAGTTTTTTTTATATAATATGCAACTACGAAAAGCACTGCGACCACAATGCGAAGCCATCGCGTAACCACTTCAGACAGTCATGCGTTTCCTATGTAAGGTATCACACGTCACGAAAAGATGTCTAAAACAAAAAAAAACGTATTCCTCATATTAGAAGGTCCCAAGGTTGACTCACCCTCTTCTGTCTACCTTTCCTTAACCCGGCTTTTAACAACGATACGGTTAAGGCTAGCCGAAATTTGTACGGCCCATTGAAAGAAAGAAAAAGGTATGTGCCGTGGCCTATCAAAAAAGTTATCATCACCATAGACGGGCGGGTCCCCAAAAAATTGGCTAAATCCCACTATCATGCAGTGGTTCACTAAAAATCGCGAAGAAAAGTATAGTCATAAAATGGGTATGCGCTACTGTGTCCAATCGGAAAACTATCACCATAAAAGAAGTGGGCATGTGCCATACAAACTGAGTATATTACGCTATTCTCCACTGCTTCATAAAAAATTAATAAGGTGACGGTTAGCCCGGCAAATTTAAAAAGTCATTAAAGCATTATTTGTTACATTTATAAGTTCTTTCATTTAAGTGTACCAGATTTATCAATGTATTGTACTAATTATGTGTGTTTTAGTTCCTAGTCTTTTCGTTTTTTTATTCTAGTTTACACATTCCTTGTTTGTTGCTAGTGTTGTGGTGCTTTTAAGTTTACTCATTATAGGCTGCGTTTTTGTTCTCAGTTTTTATATGCCTTTTTGCTTTCCATATTTGTTTTTTTTTCAGTTTTGGCTGCCGCTTTACTTTGTTTTATTCAATTGTAATCATTACCAAAGGGTCCCGTTGCAGTCGCGTACTATGGGACCCTCGTCTGCATATTGTGAGCGCGACAAGCGTTTCATGGCCGTCATCTTCATGGCCGTCATTTTACCGTCGTGACCAACCATAACGCCCTATGCTGGCTTTCATCTCTGAGAAACTTATCGGGTCGCCTCGGTCGCTGGGCGCTTCGCTTGCAGGAGTATGATTTCGATGTCGCCTACAGATCTGGGAAGAAGCATCAAGATGCTGATGCTTTATCGCGCTGTCCTTCGCCCAGCGGAAGCCACTCATCGTCGATACCCCAAAACGACAGCACCTCTCCAATCGCAGCGCTAAGTTCATCACCTGCCACCCTATTCGTCTTTGTTTCACAACAACGTGTCGACCCATACTGCCGCACCATCGTTGACCACATAACCGGCTCTACTACTCCTCCAAATGCCAGACTCCGTCGACAACTTAAACAATTTAAGCTTAACGGTGATGCTTTATGTCGCTACATTTACCACATCGATGGCAACAAGTGGGTACCCGTCATCCCACGTTCTCTGCAACGTGAAGTTCTGGAAGCCTTTCATGATGATGCAAGCGCCGCTAATCTAGGCTATCATAAGACTTACGACAAAATACGAAGTCGTTGTTTTTGGCCTGGCCTCTCTTCAGCCGTCGCTAAGTACGTCGCCTCCTGTGTCCATTGCCAACGGCGAAAACGACCGACAACTGCTCCGGCTGGCTTAATGCAACCTCCTCCCTGTCCCGCCTCGCATTTTGAAGTCGTTGGAATCGACTTGTATGGCCCTCTTCCTATATCATCCAATGGGAATCGCTGGATTGTCACGGCAGTCGACCACCTTACCCGCTACGCAGAAACAGCTTCTATACCATCTGGGACTGACACTGAGATTGCCGATTTCTTTCTTCGCCACATCTTTTTGCTTCATGGAGCTCCACGCATTCTCCTCAGCGATCGTGGCAAAGTCTTCCTATCTTCCATTGTCGAGCAAGTTTTGCGTGCCTCGAGCACTGTTCACAAGACCACTTTTAGCTACCACCCGCAGACCAACGGAATAACTGAACGGTTTCATCGGACCCTATCAGACATGATCGCCATGTACATTCACCCCAACCGCACGAATTGGGATGCAATTCTACCTTTCTTGGCATTCGCCTATAATACGGCTGCTCAACGCCCTACCGGCTTTTCTTCATTTTTTTCTCGTCCATGGTCGCTCGCCGAGTTTCGCTCTGGATGTCTCTTTCCTTTCGGCCCCTGCACCCTCGATGGCTCCTTTCTCTGAATAATTCCTATCTCGTCTCGCACACTGCCGTCACCAGGACCATGTTTACACCGGCCTCTCTCAAGACACTCGAAAATCTCGCTACGACTAGTCTCACTGTGTTGTGAGTTTTTCCCCTGGTGACGAAGTTCTTCTATGGACTCCACTACGCGTCCCCGGCCTATGCGACAAATTCACCAGTCATTTCATTGGGGCGTACACGGTGGTCGAACAGACATCTCCTGTCAATTACCGCGTTTCTCCTCTTAGCGCTAGTCCTGATCATCGTTGCCGAGGAACAGAGATAGTGCACGTATCTCGTTTAAAGCCTTATGCGCGATGCATTTCATAATACTGTCAAGCGACCAGGCGGCCGCTTTCACCGTGCGGGGGAATTAGTGTGAGCACGACAAGCGAATGACTCTTTTCTCTTTGATATCATCATCACCTGTACATCTTTCTTCATCTGAAAATATCATCACCAGCGTAATTTAGCTCGAGCCTGGCTGAATAGACCGGTTCCTCACAATATTTTATATTTTGTATTCACTCTTTTTATCTTAATCAAACTCAGTTGATTGAGCGGTGGACTTAAATGGCTGTGAATCAAAGGGGATGAGCTGAAGACTCACACTTCGCACAACGGCAGAATACTAAACTTTCGGCAAAGAAAATGGTGGCTGCGAAAAGGCCTTTAGGTGAAAGAAGGCGTAGGCCAACGACCACATGCCTGTATAGATATATGAGAGCTGCGAACGCTTGGGTTCAGCGTCACTTTTTTCTATAGAGTTTGGACATTCGTGTTGTGTATGTGACTGTCTGTGATTCAACCCGAACCTTTTCTTGCGCTAAAAACTAACGTAAAAACAACTAAGTAACTAAACAACGACCAAGAAGCGATCTATAAACAATCTGCACCAAACAGCTTAGACCACAAAAGGACCTATATAAGCAACCATACGAGTCTTCGGAAATAATTCATTTCGCTGTTTCAATCCTTGCGTGCCACAGTGCGAGTACGACTTTTTTTTGAGAAAAGTGTTTCATCAGATTTATTTGTAATCAGACAGTAAACAAAGCATCGATGTCACTGAATTACATACTGGTAATACAGCGACATTTACTGGTCTAAAAACGACATTAGAATTGGCTATCGCAACACATGGATGCAACAGCTCATTTTTTAAAGCCCATTTGTTCCCCTCAAACAGACAAAGTGTTAAACTAAAAAAATGTAATAAAAAATTCTGCAGATTCCACGTACGTAGGAATATATTTTTTGTGCGAACCATGCGAAGCATGTGGAGGGAACGTGAGTGTGTGAAAGTCTTTTTTTAGTTGTTGAGCGACGCGTCATGAAATAATGCTAAACATTTGTACAAATGTCACACGCACAGACATATGTTGAAGAGCTGCCGATGTTTATATAACCAGTTGTTTGCACTTGCACAACGATGCCAACAGGAACATGCGTATTTGCAGCACCAGAAGCTAATATGAAGGGCTAATGCTCGCAAGGATGCTGGCCTTGGACACTGCTACATAAATCAACTCAAGTATAGAACGTATGTAATATTTCTAAAATTGGATAGGCACCACTAGAATCACTATTGACGTTTCACGAAGATTAGCGTCTATTTGAAAAGTAGTTCTGAGACCTGGCGTAGCTCTGTGGTAGAATGCTTCATTGCCACGCAGAATGCTTGGGTTCGATTACAGCTAGGACCCTGACATTTATTCTTTGCATTTGTCGGGTCGACGCTAGCGTTGTCGGGTATTTCTTAACGCTCGCGCTTTAAAATTGCCCATGCGTGTTCTTGTCGTTGCTTGGTAGATAATAAGTGTCAATCACCTGTGATACATACGCGCATATCAGTGGCACATACTCGCCCATGGGTATGTGCCACTGTCTGGCGGGAACTGTTTGATGACGTACGCGACGGGAATGTGACATCATTCATGCTTCGACCAGCGCGTCATGTTCATCAAACAACTTCCCTTCCTATGCTAACTTTGGTTCACACCAAGTTAAGAGGGTCATCACGAGAGCACCCAAACGTAAGCGCCTAGATAGATAGATACGCTCAAAGTTGCCGAAGTTCGCTAAAAAATGCTTCGAATTTAAAAAAAAAATGGCGCGAGATTTCCTAAGTGAAACTTTCTCAGTGTCTGGAATGTACTTTCACGCGACGGGATAGTCATATTAGCAAATTATTGTTTCGTGGCCAAAGATGATGGTCTTCGTTAGTTGAAATGAGCCAGTAGAAGACACAATAAGGCAAACTCATTATACACGAGTAAATACGGTTGGCTTACACACAAGTTGTAAACCTTTAAAAATCGGCTACATTTTGTGTTCATTACAGTAGTATATAGTATGGTAAGTATGTTTTAGTATTCCTCACTGGAGGGCATATCTACATTTTACATTGAAAGTTTTCTTTTTCTGCTTATCGCGAGAAACTGGTTCAGGTATCCTCGTTTACTCCGCAGAGGATGCCTCGCATCAAAAGCAGGCTGACCCCAAGTTACAATGAGCGACCAGTATGCATCCACGCTAAAGTGCTCGCGTAACTACAATTAGGAAAGAAAATGCATTATTTGCAGCTTAAATGAATGACCTGTCCACTTCTTCCAACGGCAAAGAAGAAAGCTTCGCCTCTACACACACAGTAATGCGGAGGAGCATCACAACTGAGTGAATCGTGTTTCAACGTATTTGTGAGTCGCCGCGCTCGGGTAAGTATCGCCATCTGAAGAGCAAAGAGAGACCTAGAGCTGGCCTCCGAGACTTTCAAAGAGAGAACTCCGCGCCTACGTTACATTTCTCATTTTAATCTGTTGTAGTGTTATTGCGCACCAATAAGCCCAGCAATGAACTCTCTTATCGTTACCGGTAGCCTTAAAAAGGTAAACATTGTCTACGTCTGCAATGAGCCCAGTGTTCATACAAGTGGCAAAAAAATTACGAGTGGATTGCATGTGTATATAGACTAGAGGAATCGAATGGAAAGTATATAAGTTGTACCAGAGCCTGGCTCTACCTTCACGATAAATTAGGAGGCATATTTGGGAAGTAAATTTTTACTACCTCCTTTTAGTTTTTGTTCTTCGCGCCCAAAATGCACGCAATTTAGCGCGTAAATTAGGAAGTGCAATCCAACGTGATGGCACTGGTCGTAGCGCCTTGTAAAACAATTACCAAATAGTGTAACATTTACACAGAGCCCTTTGCAAATATCGTACTTCTATGCATAATGTACCTATTATTGTAGCATTATGGTATATGTGTCAATGCGCCCCCAGCAAACACATAAATCTTACACACACACACAGACACGCGCGCGCGCGCATATATATATATATATATATATATATATATATATATATATATATATGTGTGTGTGTGTGTGTGTGTGTGTGTGTGTGTGTGTGTGGGCATGTGTGTGTAACTGTGTAAGATTTATGTGTTTGCTGCAGATCTATAGGGGAAAATATTAGACCGAATGGTATTGTAAATGTGAAGAAAGAAAAGTGGGCGATAAGATAACTTGCCATGGGCAGGAACCGAACCAGCGACCTTCGAATTCGAAGGTCACAGGTTTGGTTCCTGCTCACAGCAAGTTATCTTTTCACCCACTTTTCTTTCTTCCCATTGACATTACAAGTCGGTCTAATATCTTCCCTATACTTTCCTTGGCGTGATTGCCCCTTACACCTTACATCTCAATAATATTGTGCCAAAACACGGAAAAACGAGCCCTTAAGTATAGACTTTCCCCCTCCCCAACTACACACACACACACACACACATATATATATATATATATATATATATATATATATATATATATATATATATATATATATATATATATATATCATCAATTTACATTACAATTGGCCTAACAACTTCCCCTATACCTTCCTTGGCATTAATGTCTGTTAGATCTTAATAATATGGTGTAAAAACACGAAAAAACGAGCCCTTTTGTCTGTATGAAGCTAACGTTTAAACGCAACCTACGAATTATTTAAAAAATGCAACTCGCCTTTAGCCATCCACTAAATAGTCTGTCAAAATAAGGCAGGGCAACTGATTATTTCTTATTCCACCTGACAGTGTGTGTATCCGTTCAAAAGATGGCATGAATTGTTATTTGGGGGTTAACGTCCCAAAACCACCATACGATTATGACAGACAACATACTGGAGGGCTCCGGAAATTTTGAACACCTGTGGTTCTTTAACGGGCACACATATTAGAGGACACGGGTCTGCAGCGTCTTCACCTCCATCGAAAATGCAGCCGCCGCCGCCGGGATTTGATCTCGCGACCTGTGGGTTAGCAGCGGAGTATCTTATTCACTAGACCACCATGGCAGGGTGTTCAGAAGATTGGAACTGTTGTTACTGGTCAGCAATTGTGGGACCGCCACCTATGGTAGCGACAGCAAGAAGACTGTGGCAACGTTGGCCAATTACTTGAGGTGCTGGCGAAAGAGGGGTGGTCTTATCTTAAACACTGCTGTTCATCATTGACCTGCCATCTGTAACAGTATGTTGACGGCAACATTCGGCTAGCATTTCCCTTGAACAATTATGAAAGAGTTGTTGAAGAGAAATTGGGAAAGGTATACGAGGAATGATGTCCGGGTACTTTAAATAAGGTACATAAAGAACGTTTTATTTCAGAAAAAAAAGAAAGAAAGAAAGAAGGAAAAAAAGAAAGAAAGAAAGAAAGAAAGAAAGAAAGAAAGGAAGAAAGAAATTTTGAAGATATCAAACAAAAATAGGAGAATTCACAATTGTTTTATTCGGCAAGAGACCCACCTATAGCGCTGGATTATGACCTTCGTAAATAAATCTCGGAATTCGGGACAGGACGACATCTACTCTCAAGAGCAGTGTCAGCGAAAATTACCATTTTTTAATAAAAATTTCAGGCTAGGTCTGCTGATGTCCTAGCGAGTCAGTCCTGCACGTCAAGTAAGAATATCGACACTAAATTCACAATAATATGCTTTTATACAAAAATCAACGTGTAGCACAGAAACCTATCGGTAGGTACGGATTTACACGCTCTGCTTTTTTTTTTCTCTGGCAGGTGTGGTACAAGCCGCTGTGTTGCTCCGTCGCGGACAAGCCAGAGACGTAATTCAAGGCAACAGCGCAGCCGCGCACATCATGATGGACACTTTATCCAACGATCCTGAAGACGGTTCTCTGCAGAAAAAGAAAGTCAAGGTGAGTCTGTACGAACCACGTTCGTTGCGGTAGCTGTCAGTTGATACCATCCTCGCACAGCCAATACAACAATCTGATTATCAAGAAGATGCAAACGATCCAGTTTTGATGACCAGGAACATCTGACGGCTGCCGTCCTCACATAGCCTCAATTTGATTATTATGGTCGTGCAAACTATTAGGTTTGATATCACTTTGTTGAAATGAGAGCCCGATAATATAGTTGATACGGTGGTCAGCTGTTGACCCATAAAAACGCAGGTTTGATCTCAGCCGCGCCGGTCGCCATTCAGCGGAGGTGAAATGATTGAGGCCAGCGTACCGTGCATTGTCAGATACATGCAAAAACTTTATTTGAGTCTTGGGAGCAAGACTAGAAGAGGCCAAGAGACTTCCCTAATCGAGTTGGTCACTCCACTTATTTCGAATTTCGAGGCCGGGAGATGATGGCTCTCGGTGACGACACAAGGCCTCTGGACGACCTTGGTGGTCGAAATTTCTCGAGCCCTCCTCAACGGCGCATGGTGCTTCATGAGTCATAACCATATGGTGGTTCTAGCGTGTAAAACCTCACAAATTATTATGTTCGGGACACAGGCAACCTGACAGGGCTTGTCAATGAAGACGGTTCAAACGCGCGGAGAGGAACGATTGTCGTTCTAGTCTCTTTTTTTTCTCTTATTTAGTGCAACTCATGCCATACATAGCTTGCATTGCAGCTCACTAACGCGGCACCGAATTCTTCAATCACCGCCACTCTTGTCGCTGCTATAAATAATCACCATCAGCGTGTCGTTTATTTGTTCATTTTTTCCCATGATCAGCGTTTCCAAATGGCTTCGCCTAACTTAGTGCTGTGGTCTATTATTAGCCTAATGTCAGTTATGCCAAACTAGTGTCAAACTTAAGACAAACATCTGTACTACAATATATACAATGATATAATTTATTGGGCTGGGCACTTTACGAAGTGTCATCGTGTTGCGTAATAGAAGCGTTCTATATATAGAGCGTATACTGGCTGCATAGTTTTCTAAATTTTCTCCGAGAATGGAAACGGAGCGAGGAGAAAGTAGTTCATAGCACAGTATAGTGACAGCAGCACATAATATATAACGTTGCTATGACCAAATTTTGAATCTTGGTTGCCCAAGGTTCCTTCCACAGCGGTAAACAGCATGTCTATAATAATAGGTTCACCCGCCAGACGGGTTCATAAGGATTGCGGCGTACCAGTAGACCCTAGAGTATACGACAGTAGACCCTAGAGTACCGTGCGGCCTGTTCCGAACGGATGTAAGGGTAATAAAAATGATACCGACAAACGTCATTCTTGTTCACTGATATCTAAACAACAAAGTCCGACCAAGTGCTTTAATAGGTAACATCTTCATACTCTCGCGCGCTTAACATGCGTTTAATGGAGATCTCGATTTTCGTTATCAGTTTGCTCGTCCACTTCATTCTCGGTCGTTTTGTGCGTGCTGAAGGACAAGTGTAATACAGAAACGTACTTGTATTTCTTCCTTCGACGCAATAATCTGTTTTATAAAAAGATAAACGTTTTGCAGACACGGCTACTAAACTTAAAGCCGCATCTGCTGCTCGATAACAGCATGGTCCTCCATAATCTCCTGTTTTGCCCAAATGAGACTGATTATTATACCTTGAACTCGTGTCAGTCCATGTACTGATGAACTGACTAGTTTGAGCGCTTTCCATTCAGTTACTTGATATGACCTTAACCCCCCCTTGACATTGTGACTTGCTCTCAGTATATATCCGAAATCCTTTGAACGCTTTTTTCCCGGGTGTATTCGTTGGTACCTCTCATATAGTACAGGTTTGAATCGATAAACAATCAATGAGTATATTTAGCTCATTATCAAAATCTGAGTACGTAAGGAAACTGATAGCCAAGAGCCTTGATAAGACATTGAAAAATACCGAATAGACCAGGCTATAAGTCGCAGTGACAAAACGAAATCATCGAGGCATACAACATTAGCACTCATTGCTGTTACTCTTCTTTTTTTGTTTATTTATTTTCAACAAGCATAGTGATACATAACGCTGCACTCGTTCCAGCTTGCGTCAGCACCTGCATTTGCGATTGAAACGTGACCTTTCGCCCGCAAGCCACTCTTCAAGCATGCCCCCTTCCCCATTCAGATGGCGCACACTGTCGTCTACCCACACTCTTGTCATCCAATGGTCATGCCCACACACACCTCATTACCATTCACCCCCCCCCCCCCCCCCAATGTCCGAGCCCCGCTCGCGAACGTGACTACCGGTGTGTCGCACGACGTCCCGTCAAAGAACTGGGGAGATCTCGCGAGGAGGGCGGTTGCCACCGCTTGGGCAGCAGCACCAGAGACCTCGCACTCGACTCCATTCTGGGCCGTGACGCGTGCATCGGCGACTTCGCGCACCACTTGGTCGCCGGGAGTTGCGTTACGCTGGATGCTGGCGCGAGCAGCGTGCGCGAGGACTTGACCCAATTTGAAGCGAAAGCAGCGCCTTCCGTCGCGCCAACGGCCTCCCGAGGTCATCCGTGCTTTGGCCCGATGCGATGACAGCGCAGCACTCTCCCCAGACATCCACCCTCTCCTCTTTGTGTTGTTCACCGTGGTAAGCAATGGGGTGCCGCTGCGGTGAAGTGACTCGAAGGTGATGCCTCGTCATGCGAGGCTGCGTTGCGTCCGCAGACCAGAAAGAGACCCGTGGAGAGTATACCGTAGCAGTGGTGGTTCAGCTAACAGGGTATCCACCCCTGATGCCAGAGATACTGCTCAGAATAATAGAAAGCTCATCTATTTGGTGCATACTCGTGTTATAAGCACGCGCAGATAAATATTTCTGCCGACCAGGACCAACACCGTGCAGCAAGTCCTCGGGGCGTTTCAAAAGCAGGCACCCGGTGAGCCGGTCACGGCGAACGGAGACCCACACCAAGTAACAACCATCCCGATCATGGACCTCCACGGCGCATGGCTTCATCGAACCGCGCGAGCGCCCAGCTGCAGCAACAAATATAATGTCTCAATCTTTCTTTATTACCGCCGTGCTCCTTTTCAAATGTTACTTGGCGTTTTGGCGTCTTGACATGTCGACCTGTTGGATCTTAATGTATAGTGGTATTTCATCTGTACGTCCAGCCATGCTGAAGAACACTTAAATATTAGGGGAATAGGTGGCGGTGGCGGTGGCAGTGCGGCATCCACTTTTGTTCCTGTTTTTGCATTTTTTTCAAGCTGTTATAGCTTGATGGTAATCAAAACCTACTAGAATCATCCACAATATCATCAGTAGCCGTTATAGCATCTTTTTATTGCCATCAAGGTCAGAGCGGGATCAAAACAGCACTCCATGCTGTTCGCGTTTCTTGTGATCGACCGTGTACACTGCCCTAGAGCGTTTCACCTTCAACTAAATACGGCGCCGCGGTAAGGATTTCTATCCCACGACCTTCGGCTCAGTAGTCGAACACTGAAAGCTCTAGACTATACCGCGGTGGATGTTGTCCCAAAAGGCACCGATGGGATTCGTATACGGAAGGGTTCATGTCACTGGCTACCCACATTAATTGATAATGCACAATAAACAATAGATTCACACTCCGTATTTTAACGTGGTGGCGTTAAAGAGCTCTTTTGGCAGAAATTTCGGGGTCGGCTGCTTCCGTGACCTTGGTAGTGAGTGAATTAGTATTGTACGTGGGCGGGAATTTCAAGTAGGCTCAAACAAAGCAATATTAAAAAAGTCTTTGGTTTATGAGGGACCGAGGATTGGAAGATGCGACGTTTCGTTTCGTGGCGTGATTCGTTTAGTCCTGTAGTCACCACGCGTACATTCTTCAGCGGCAAGCTATTTTATACACTATAGGTGTGTGCGAATAGTGAGCTTTAGAACCAAGTCAGATAGCGACGAAACCGAATCGAATACTGCTCGAACAGTTTTCCGATAGTCAGGCGTTGATTTTCAAAGCGGCCTTAGGGTAATACGGTAACGATTTTCAGAATAGTAGAAGAAGTCTAATATTTTATTTGGAGCACACATTTACAGACGAACATTGCGATCGCTTTTAACTGACAATAAATAAAAAAAATATTTGAAATGAGTTAAGCTTGTACATCGCAGGAACTCGCGCCTTCGGAACAGCTGTCTAACTGCGGGCCGAAATATAGCTGTATCTACTTATTCATGGGGCTACTTTGTCAACAACTTTTAAATATAACAGATATAAAAATAATAATAAATAATTTTGGGGGTGAATGTCATCGTGGATGTAATGTCAAGGTTGGTGGATTAATGACACTCGCTTTGGCGACACTAGAGTGTTTAGAAACTCGCCTCATTATGGCCAAGCCTGAAGAAAATGCGAAACAACGTGGTCTTACCACCATCATACTCCCACCCTTCCCAGTGAAAACAAAGAGAAAGAAGTGAATCCCGCGAAATATTTTCAGGACCAGTAGAAGGCCCTGCTGGTGACGTAGGACTCACAACCAGCTATGATTGGTTAGCAGGGCTCGGGCGGCGGCAGCGAGCACCTGGACTGAGAAGGCCACCTACCTTAGGGCTGAAGTAAAAAGAGCTTCATCAAAATAAATAAAGTTCATTTCTCTCTCTCTCTCTCTCTCTCTCTCTCAGCGGCTTGACAAAAGTGTCACGAGTTGGCGCCGAGAAACAACGGGCGCGCTTTCCATATTTCGTCGCGCAATCGGTGCGCGTCCGCCCTTGGCTTTCCTAGCAGCCGGGCTTAGGATACGACAGAGAAGAGAAATCAGGCTAGTGATTGGGAAGATGACGCAAACACGATCCGAATACGCTATCGCGTTCTTCTGAAAGCGCAGCTCAAACTTCCTCCAAGTTTTCGGCAATGTTCACATTCAATTCACATTGGGCAAGCGTAGGTAGGCATGTGGCCTATAGGCCCAGCTACTCGCTTTCAGACGAGGTTCAAGCCCCTGAAGCAGAAAGAAAACGTTAGATGTATTTATTATTTCTTTGGCGCAAGCCAGCTGTTGATAAGACTGTCACGTGTTTTATTCCACGTCGGTGCGTGCTTTGGAACACTATCGCCACTACTAGCTTCGCACGTCGCATTCTACTATGATTAAGCAGTACCCTGTCCGTTGGACTACAATGCAAGAACGATTAATTGTCTAATGGCTTCAGCATGTGCCGTATAGAGGTTGTGGTACGTAACATCTGTTTAAAAAAGTGGTTGACGACTTCTGCTACTTAGTATTTTACTATGGGAGAGCATCCCTTAGTCCTCACACTTGATGAGGCAATGTCAATGAAAGCTGAACATGTGTTTAGAGCAAATGTTCGACGATTTACAGTACGGTGTACTCTACTATGGGAAGCTTTGAGCTGTCCACTCTCATTGACGATCGCCCACTGGACAGGATTACTGTGTGTTCAGAAAAGATGTCAAACGATTTCGAGTACTTCAAATTTTGTGTTTAGAAAAATTATTTACAATATGTACAGAGAACAAACATTTCATAACATATCAGTTATAAGGCACAAACACTTTGGCACATCTATGTACCAAGACAAACATCACGTTGCAATGAAGACATCATTGCCCTAATATACATGACAATGTTGGCATACATGTACAGAAGAACTCAATGTGATGTCATGATACAAGGAACGGTATAACGGTACAACAGATGCAATGAAACACAATTGGTTACAAACGAAATCATAAATAACTACTCAACGGGGGCTACATAGCACCAAGTCAGTAGGAAAATGAGTTGTACCCTTTCGTGTTCAACGCTGACGAAATGACACGACCAATGCCGCAGAAACTCGTGCTCCCCGAGGGGAAAAAGCTCCTCAAAGAGGAACGCGAAGATCTCTCATCTTATTGGGCCCAGTATCGCCACAAAGCACGCCGGCGGCAATTCGCAGCTACAGCCTCGCATCGGTTCCGCCAAAGGCTGAACAACCCTGCAACTATTAAAAGAGCCGAAAAGCGCCCGCGCGGAAATTGGCCGTTGGACACGAATGTTCGCACACCCTGTCCCCGAAAACCTCCATGGAACGCTCGCCAAAAAAGCCGGGAGACCACACATTCAATCGTCGCATGTCGATTGGTCTCAACCAAGGATGATTAAAGAAATTGCTGGAGTGGAAATCATTGCCTAGGAGTGAAGTCGTGCCTCTGGCAAGATGGCGGCTGTGGCGGCCATCTTACTAGGGGCATGATATGGTATCACCATTCAGCGATTAAGAATGAAGCGTTTCTGTCGAACGCCCAACGAGTGTAACGTGGAAACTTTTTCGGGTCACATAGTGCTCCAAGTGCGTCTTAGTGTTACTAGTTTCCTTAGTGAGCCTCCGATTGGAGGCAAAGTACTTGGGAAATTCAGTCACTCATACTCGTTTATGTGTGTTATCTCGTCGGGAACAACTGTCTTTTAATATAAAACTATCGTAAAATGTGCACTAACATATCAAAGCACTTGATCTCTAAGAGGCCACTATCAGACATGAGCATGTTTCTGCCATCTTGGCAGTGGCAAAAGATGGCTTCACTTCTGCTAGCAAGGCATTGTGGGAGCTTCCACTCCAGCAATAATTTTTAATCCTCCTTGGTCTCAACTATGACGCAGTTGGGGCAAGTGGAAGTGCAAACCACGTGCCATCGCGGCAACCGATCTCAGGTGAAGAGCAAGCCCCAGCCTAACCGCCAGACAAAGTCCCGGAGATGCCCTGGCAACACTGTTGCTGTTATCGATTTCCAAGGGTAGTTCATTATAGATTGACGATGCTGGGGCACCAAGGGCCGTAGAAGGGCGGACATTGTGTCCACCACTTTAGATTCACCCACCTCTATTTCTGGACACGTTAGCCTCCAAACGACGGCGAAATGCCAGAAAGGCTCGGTACAAAAATGGTAATCCAGTTGATTGGGGACCTTGGTTAATTTGGCTAGCCGGCAGGAAGACACGTAGTGATGGCCCCAGATGGTAGCGAGCTAGTGTCTGAGTGTGCGTGCCATCATTGCTTAGTATTCGCAAAGGAGTGCGGAGGCACAAAGTAGAAGCCGTGACGGAAACGTCGGAGAATGCAAAACCGCCTTGATTTCGTGGTTGAGCTAACGTCGAACGAGATAACGATTCTGTTATCTAAAAAGAAAGTGAACTGATGCGCCTTTACACTTTCCTGCAGATGTGGAGCAGCGGCTTAACAGAATGGCAAAGGTACCAAAATTTTCCGAGGTACATCGTGTGACATAAGTATCGGCGTTCGAAGAGGGGAAACTCGAAGCGCCTGGCTGATTTTATACAACTTTGAAGACTTTGTACAACGAATGACCAGATGCTGTCCTGCACACTAAATGCGGTGAAAGTAACTCCCAGTATTGCAATGTTAGGAGATCACTGTAAAGGCGACGTGATGCTGCATGATACGACCGCTGGGGTTGCCAATAGAAAAATACTGGCTTTTGGGAAAGTTTAACATTTCTCCGGAGATAACGCCGAAATCATGGAAAGTATCAAGAACATGTTGCAGCGAATGTTCATTATGTAAATATTGAGTAATGTCATCTGCATATGCAGTGACCTTTACTTGAGTGTTACCAGGTAGGGGTAATTAAGCCTCGATTCTGCGGGTGACGTTCAACGGTCCTTAAGAAAGGTTCTAAAGCAAGGATGAATAGCGCTTGGGAGAGGGGTCACCCTTGACGGACCCCACGCGTCACTCTCACATGAATCCATGAAAAGGATACTTTCTGAATTAGTGTACATCGCGTGAATGAGGTATATGAACTTACCCAGGAATTCGAATGCATGTAAAACCTTTAGTAACTAGCCATGTTCTATAAAATCAAAAGCTTTCTCCTCATCTAAGGAAACCAAGGAAACCAAAGTCCTTGCGCACATAGGCTAGTGGTGTATTAAATGACGTCACGCGCTAACCACGTATGGGTGTGTATTTCTCGGCCCGGAACATAGCAGACCTGGTGGGGAGCGATTAATGTTGCAAGAGATGGACTGATTAGGCGCACCAAGATGTTGGCCAAGAGGTGTAATCTACAATAGACATGGTAATAGGGCACCAATCTTCTGGTCGCGTGGGCATTTGGTCTTTCTTGGGAACTAGTGTTATACGGCCTTTGTGGAAAGAGCTTGGAAGGGTAATATATCGGGAACACCTGCGAATGACGCGTGACATAAATGGACCAATGATAGGTCAGAACTGTACATTAAACTCTGCAGGGATTCAGTCAGGCCCTAAAGCCGAACCCTTTTTCATTGCGTCTAATGCGCCCTTTATTTCGTCATTGGATTCCGGTGATAGCAGAACGCCACGTGACATGTTGGAATCGTAAATGGTAGGTCTTTTAGCAGTGGATGCGAAGAAACGGATTCTGGTTAACTGACACTAGCAAGAGATTGAGCCATTTACTGAAATTCTTGAGTGAATGCCTAAAAGTCACGCGTACCTACAGCAGCTGGTGCGGTAGAATTTAGTGAGTGGGCAGGCGAGCCTGGTGGACAAAGCAGAGCTCTGCGTGCATACCTTAGCACCTTAGGCTGCGCACACGGTGCACGTCTACAGCGCCAAGCTGCAGCCGAGAGTGAAGAAGCGCGCATAATACGTTGGTACCGTTCGACGAGCTCCTTTTGTCATGCCCGCATAACGGGGGAAAGGCTGGGATCACGGTGGGCAATGCGTATTTTTAAATGCGAAGCATTTCTTAGGGAACTTCGGCGACTTTGAGCGTATCTATCTATCTATCTATCTATCTATCTATCTATCCATCTGTCTAGCCGTCTACGACGTTTAGCTGTCCTGGCCATCTCGATAATAGTATCCATACCAAACTTCGTATGGCATAACATGACTGTATTAAAAGCATATTTGACTAGACATAACATGAAAATCATTATATGTATGTCATGAATGTCATGATTTAGATTACAAGGTCCTGCCGCTCTTGCGGTGGTTCCGTTCACATGGCATGTTGCGAAACTGTTCTGGTATGACATTATTCCACGGCGAACACAAGAGAGAGAACCTAAAATGAAAATCATGACATGCGTGTCCTGCAACAAAATGACTACATGACACGCTCATGATGCGCTCGCGGCTGTTTCGCTAGCGTCACATATACCAAATTCGGTATTACGGTACGTGAATGGATGACAAAGATATGTGATTGGTGCAAGCATGATAATCATAAGATGCGTGTCATGTAACCACATGAGTACATGCCACGCTCCTCATGCGCTGGCGGCCGTTTCGCTAGCTTCACTTATACCAAATGTGGCATTACGGGACGTGAATGGAAGACGAAGGTATAATACTGGTGTAGGCATGATAAACATGAGATGCGTGTCATGTAACGACATGACTGCATGTTACGCTCATGATGCGCTCGCTAGTTTCACATGTACGAAACTCGGCATTACGCAGCGCGAACGAACGACAGAGGTAAATGACACATCCTAACATAATAATCACGACATGCGTGTCATGTGGCAACATGACTACATGCCACACTCATGATGCGCTCGTGGCTGGTTCGCTAGCTTCGGATATGCCAAGTTTTGTATTACTTGACGTCAATGGATGATGAAGGTATGTGACTGGTGAAAACATGATAATCTTGAGATGCGTTTCATATGAGAACCTGACTATCTGCCACAGTCAAGGCGCCAATACACTTCGACGTGACCCGGTGCGCGTGCGCGCCGGGATTTGTTTCGCCGCGTCAAGCCGGCGTTGCCACGTCAGGCACAGGTCCCGCCATACACTCGCAGGTGCCGGCCGCGCTGCGTTGCTTTGCCGCACGCGCATTTCAGCGCGTCCAGCGTCCCTACGTCACGACAACAGGGAGGCGCAGCGTTTTCTGGGTAACCCATCGATTCGAAATGCAGCATGTCGCATTTCGCGCCGGTTGCCGTGGGGCTGCGCCGACGGACGCTGATCGCGCCTGGCGTCAGACTATGGAGTGCTCGCGTTTCAGTGTCGTCGTGCCCAGCGTACGCCCACGTGAACGCTACATTGGAGCATATTGGGATCTTCATGACGCGCACGACGCCGTTTAGCTAGCTGCACATATACCAAATTTCGTGTTACGTGACGTCAATGGATGACAAAATATAAGGCTACTGCAAACATGACAATCCTGACACGCATGTCATGTAAGAACATGACAACATACCACGCTCTCGCGGCCGTTTCGCCAGCTCCACATATACTACATTCGGTATCACGTGACGTGAATAGATGACAAAGGTAAGTAAACGACACATCCAAACATGATAATCATGACACGGAAGTCATGTACGACATCATTTACGTCCACCTCGCAACGTTGGGCTGATTTTAAAGTGACATATCAACCTTTCTCATTCGTGCTTCGCGTATAATCGTTTCGCATTGTACTTGGGACCTGCCAAAGTTTTTTTTTTTATTAAAAATGACGCATCTTTAGACATACCGGCGCGAAGTCCCTTACCCGACGCACTGCATTGATGGCGCCACTGTTCTTTGAGGCGATCCCAATCAGCTATACTGTATGTTTAGAAAAAGTTGTTAACGATTTAGAGTACGATGTACTCAACTATGGGAGAGCAGAAAGCCGTCCCGTGTAGTGCTATGCCGCACATTTTGGCGGCGGTGTTGTACTTTGCCCGACCGTTTGCGCCATCACTATGGTTAGAGCCAAGCTTTCAGTCGGGGCGTCGACGTATACCACTTAAAAAGACCCCCCTGCTTGCTCTGGCTAGCTCGCACTTTTGGTACATATCTAATTAGCATCAAAATATTGAAAAACAGTAATTTTAACCATGACTATACTACTTCTTATTTCATTCGCATCATTTAACGCAGTATTTTTGCATTCAAAAAGCAAGCAAACATGCCCTCTGTATTATTCTTTTTCATCAAACAGTTCTCTAACTAAGGAGCGTGTAGAAAAAAATTGGGAGCATATCCATGGAGTGAATGATGGAGAGTGAGGTGAAGCATTCGTCCGTCCATTCGTTCTTGCTTCCGTCCGTCCATGCGTTCGTCTGTGTGACCGTCCATGCGTCCATCCGCCCGTCCGTGCGTGCGTCCGTCCCTGCGTTCGTCCATACATCCGCCCCTGCGTCCGTTCATGCGTCCATCCACGCATCTGTCTTTGTGTTCATTCGTCCATCTATTCAACACTCCAAGTACCACCATCTCGCATAGTTCATCATATATTCCCCATATAGAAGCACCGCCATCCACCGGACATTTCAAGTACTAAACGAGAGGTGGCACACGCACACTTTCTTACGGCTTGCGCTTCGTGTCTACTTCCCACCTTTAATCCCCTCGAGTTCATGGTATATATTAGTTCACTGTATTCATGGCACTGCGGCCCAACGCTCGCTAAACCTTTCTAAAACGAAGAAGGTTACGCCCAGCGAGTATAACGTAGCAACCTTTACCTGTCAGATAGTGCTCAATGTACATGTCAATGGCTGCTGATGGGGAATGAGAGACAGGAGAATTCGGCTTTTACTTTATTACGGCTTGTGCTTCGTATCTACTTCCCACCTTTAACCACCTCGAGTTCATTCATGGTATATACAAGTTCAGTGTATTCATGGCGTGCACTGCAGCTCAACGCTCGCTAAACCTTTCTAAAGCTAAGGAGGTTACGCCCTTCGATTATAACGTAGCAACCCTTTCTTGCCAGATAGTGCTCAATGTACATGCCAATGGCTGTTAATGGGGATTGCAGCGTGCTTGTTAACTAAAAGCCGAATGCTCATGTCTCTCACTCCCCATTAGCAGCCATT
Organism: Rhipicephalus annulatus; assembly: GCA_013436015.1. NCBI lineage: Eukaryota > Metazoa > Arthropoda > Arachnida > Ixodida > Ixodidae > Rhipicephalus > Rhipicephalus annulatus. The sequence goes on along the minus strand of WOVY01015038.1, from coordinate 124,175 downwards.
GGCATGTACATTGAGCATTATTTTTTATTGTTGAACAACGCAGAGAAGAAATCTCTCACCGGCATCACCTTGGAGGTCAAAATGTTATAGTTGTTACGTACTACAACGGCTACGAGAAACGAACGGGTGCTGTTATAAGGAGCTTCGCCCTTAAAGATCAGCATATCCCACGTACAGTGGGAATCGATGACATGCGAAGCACGAACGAGGAAGGTTGATGAGTCACTTCGTAATCAGCACAACGTTACGAAACGGAGGTAAATTTATGGCGTACATGACTTTCATGTCATGATTATCATGCTTGGACGTTTCATTTACTTTTGTCATCTAATAACGTCACCCGATACCAAATTTGGTATATATGGAGCTAGCGAAACGGCCGCGAGCGTGCTATGAGCGAAGCATGTAGTCATGTTTGACATGAAATGCATATTATGGTTATCAGGTTTGGGCGTGTCATTTACCTTCGTCGCCTATTCACTTGCCGTGATACCAAATTTGGTACATGTGGAGTTAGCGAAACGCCGGCGAGTGCGTCATGAAGGGTCCGATATACTCCGACGCAACGTTGACGCACGCGCATACTGGGCGCAGCGACGCCACGATAGCGAAACGCGAGCACTCTATAGTCTGACGCCAGGCGTGAACGGCGCAACTAGCGTCCGTCGGTGCGGCCCAGCTTCAACTGGCGCGAATTGCGACATGCTTCATTTCGCGTCGACGGCGTTACTTAGACAGCACCGCGTCTGCCTCTCTTCGTGGCGGGGGGAGACCAATTTGCCCTTGGATGAACGAAGAAATACTCAAAAGATGTTAGACTAAGGAAACACTGGCTAACCAAAAGTGAAGCAAAATAAGGACAATGGTTATAAAAAAATTGTACAGAAATGCACGCAATCGGTCGTTATCCAGGATGGGAAAACGAAAAAAGAAATATTGCAGTAGACTCATCACGAAAGCGAACGGTGACACAAAGGAAATGTGGCGTACAATGAAGGTGGTAGTAAATCCGGAGCCTCGACAACCTGCTTTTCCAAATTTAGACGTCGTGGGTTGTAATGAACAAGAGCTAGCGGAACTTTTTAATGATTATTTCGTAACCATGGGAAAGCAGTCGGCAACAAGTACAAACAAATAAACATAACTCGCCATTCCCTGCTATTCACAAAGATACCTTCTTTTTTCGTGACATTACTGAAGGTGAAATTATTGCGTTTGTACGCCAGATGTCATCACACAAGGCCATAGGACATGATGGAGTACCACTTAATATGTTGAAGGAGAATGTCGAAAACTTAAGCACACATCTAGCTGTTATTTTCAACCTGTCCTTCATGACAGGCTTGTACCCCGAGCAGCTTAAGATAGAGAATGTGACACCAATCCACAATGGTGAATGCTCTGACAACATAGTGAATTACCGCCCTATAACGATTCTATCATGTGTGGACACTCTTTTAGGGAAGCTGGTAGCCAAAATAATGATGGACTTCATTACTAAATACAATATCTTAAATCGGAATCAACATGGCTTTAGGAAAGAACACAGCATGGCTACTGCGGTAAGCTTCACGGCAGAAACAGTAAACCAAGCATTAAACAATGGCAAATTCGTCCTCGGCCTCTTCCTTGACTAAAAAAAAAGCCTTTCATTCGGTAGACCATAATATATTGCTAAACAAACTTGAACGCTATGGATTGAGAGCTATATCTTCAAAGTCCTTTCGTAGTTATTTGTCCGAACGGGCTCAGTATGTGCAGATACTTGGTAACAAATCAAACAAAAAGCTTGTCGAAACTGGTGCACCACAATGTTCAGTACTTAGACCGATTTTGTTCTGTGTCTTCATTAATGATTATCCTCTTTCTTTAACTCATATGCAAGCAGCTCTGTATGCAGATTACACTGCTTTACTCATAGCACGTCACTCTCTTCAGGAAGCCGAATCACTAGTCAATAAAGAGCTACAAATGGCTTCTCAGTGATTTGAACAAAAACAACTCATTACTAAATACAAAAAAACAAGTACATAGTTTTCGCCTCTAACCGAAAAGTGATACCTCAAACACGTGGTCTATTCATCGGGGAAACTTCCATTCATTATAGACAAATGACTATTTAATTTCTTGCGTTCCTACCATGCCACTTTTACATATGAGCATGAATTAGAGGTGAAAAATAGCTTTTAGTGTTTCATAGTGCCTATAAATGCCTATTTCTGATGTTGCTGCTTAAATTTCTACAAATGTCTATAAATGTCCATTGTCAAGATCCGTGCCTATATAGGCGCTATTTAACCTCAAACTTTGGTTTCGAGTACAATTGGAGACCGGTATTTCTGTTACCGAGCAAAATTGAGCTTTCGGGACTCCATGGATGCAACCTATGTTCTATCTCATAAGTTTCTTTCAGGACTGTCAAGCCTACGAGTCCTCTTGGGCAATAGGAAGGGCGATTAGCCTCTACACATGTATTCATACGCGTTGCATCGTCTGCATGGCTTCTCCCCGACGTCTGCTCGCATGCGTACGGAACAAGAGGTGCTTCTGTGCATCTACAGGACGATGAGAGCAAATGCAAAACCATGGAGTATCATCAGAGGAATGCACAGTGTAAAAAAAACGGTGTCCCCGTGGGTTTTGTTTTGTTTGTCCTTCACTTCTTAAACGGCGTCTCACTATAGTGACGAGAAATTTCGCTTTGACACTGCATTGTGTCCTCCTTTAGTATCGGAGCAACTCGGATCCAGAAGATCACCCGTTGCAGGCGCATCAATCCGTCATGCGCACGCAAAGTTACATTTGCATAACATGCCCATGCCAGGCCGTGCATGCAAGCGGTGCTGTGTCGTTTCGACGTTCTCTGTATTGTACTGACTGTGTCTGGGGCATGGATCCCTCTATGCGCGCAAGTTTCGTGAGGCTGGCGTGGATGTGTCCGCACTACGATAGATATATAGAATCGCACCTCTGGAACTGCTCTAAGGGAGAATGCACCGAAAACACACCTAGCGTTGAGAATGCTGACACCAGGCACGATGCGAGAACGCCGAGAACACCAACGCAAACGAAATTGAGGCAGCTCGGTCTCACACCTCGCTCGATACGAAGTTTAAAAAATATATATAACGCGCGCAGATTTCATTTCTTTGTTTTAGTTTTTCTGTTAACCTTCACTCCTCTATTCAGACAACAAATTGTAAAAATTACGTACGTCGCTTCGAATAATTCTCGCAGTATCACGTACCACATTGACATACCCGGGACCATTCCTTGTTGTGTGCGTCATGTCCACCATGTTGGGGCGTGTTCCCGTGAGATGAAGGTCATGCGGCGTTCAGTCTGACATTTCACCTCTTTTCTGGGCACGTATAGCATTGCAAATCTTGGCAGGTGAGATTGTGAGTGCCCAGAGCATGCGTTCCTCTTGCCTGCTCGAAATTTTCATACATTCTGAAGGGCCCTTCAAGATGTGTTCGCAGACAGAAGAAAAATTGATCCTGCGCGGTTAGAGCAAGTCAATACGAGGTAAAAATGTCCCGTTTGGTCATTTAGAGCTCTGGCTATTCGCTCCTGTGTTGTTTTTCTCAGCCATGAGCAAAAGAGAGACCCAGGAGTGTTTTTATTCTACGATGAACGCTTAACTCAGCTGCCGGAATAGAAAAGGAGAGACCATATTCTGAAACTACGAGGGAAAAAAATTGCATAACTATGCCGTACCATTGACGCCTCTGTACTATCATAAACCAAAACGTTTCTTCCGGTCTGCTTTCCTGTCGTACACGCAGATCCCACACGAATTTTTTTTTTCGAAATTTTGAACTTTGCTTAAATTTATTGAGCCCTTATTTACGATTTTGGGAGTCTAAAACAGTGTATTTCCCGCCTATTATTGGCACCTTAAACTCCGTTTTTTAGTGCCTATAAATCCGGCCTCTAGAAGTACGTAAGCCATCGCTATGCGTTCATGTGTTGCGAGTTTTTCTGGCATATACATACAAAAGCATTGCACGGCGTATCATACAGGGTCGATGCTCCTGCGAGATGTCTAGAGAAACTTGCGAATTCAAATCTTTTCCGCGCGTCATGACGCCACACGTAGACAGGCGCATGGATCGATGCATACCGACTCCTTCACGGTTGCGCGCTCGTCACTGCTATAGAGATCCACGCAATCCCGTAAATTCGTATACAGCTGATTTCATGGCTGCGCGTCTCTCTTATGTTCGGCGCCCGGTCTAGAGTAAAGTTCGCGCTCTGAGCCCGAGCCAAGATCGTGCAAAAGCGTGTCTTTGTTTAAGCTATTCGGGCGACTTTTCTCTTAAAAGTTTTACGAACTCACTTAGTGAACGTGCGCGCGCTGTGATTTCTAAGAAACGGTAATGGTCCGCGCAGCAACTATACCATCTGGTTTCGACGTTGTTAGAGCTTTTATTCCCCAGAAAAGGCGTGCGTGTGTTTCTTTTTTCAAACTTTACATTGTGTAGAACTACATACGGTCAGGCATGTCTAAGTCGGGCTAGAGGCATAGCGAGCTGGCAATCGACGGCTTAAAGTGGAATTCCCTATTCGCGACCTCCAAAGCGATTGAATAGTCAGTTTCGGAATCGGGTACGCAAAGCTTTGCGGCGGCGCTTGTCACCACTGCGCAAGCGTCGTACGCTATCTTCAGGCCAGCCCCCGTTAAATGGCCGAAAAGGGGGCGTGTGCATCGAACGCCATCTTTGCGTTCCCTATACCCAGATCGCCGAATCTCGCGCGAATATACACGAGGCATGGTGGACGTTTCGTACAATCTGATGCTATAGCTACGTAGCGACGATCTGGCGATTCCTATATAGTAAGGGAAAGCTCAACATGCGTTTTTCTATCATACGCCAGCTGCGACATCATCTCCTTCGAGAAAACGTTGGACGGTACAAAAAGCGTTGCTGTTAACTGCGTGCGTTATGTGGCAGACACTATTTCTTTCAAAGCGCTGTCCTTTCTTTGCAACGTTAATAGGGTCAGCGTCTTAAGTCTTCAAGCTGCGTATTCTATCGACGCAAAAAAAAGAAATGATAGATGCGCTCATATTTCTGCTCTTGCTGACTTTTAGCGTGATTCTGACAGCCTTTAGGAATAGATTTGAAAGGCTAAGAAAAAAAAATATATATAGAAGTCTCACCGCAGCAAGTTCTCAAGAATTTTCTTACGTTAATGCGTCTGAAGTACGTGTGAAAATATTAATATCAGAAGTCAGCGACGTGTACTTGTCGGTTTTCTTCCTGCGTCATGTACAGAAGTAGAACATTTTAATTGCCTTTAGTTTCGCCGTTCTAATGAAAGCCTGCGTTCACAAAAACCGCTGGTCATCATACTGCTTATGCGATAGACAAAGCCGGCTGTACCTTAGCCAAAGATCAATTTAGAATTAGGACCATCGTAATTTCTAGTTCCGTTGTTGTCTACCATAAGAAGATAATTTACGTTTTGAAAGGGTGCTTTGTAGTATGCACTCGTTAATTATACTGTAGTTCAGTACAGTGCGTCCATGGAAGTGTATATTTAAGCAGCATGATATGTTTGTTTTAGTATTTTAAATTGCCAATAGCAAACTCAAAAATGCTCATGACGTGCCCATTACACGCGCGGTCTCTTTTTACGCTATTTTTCCTCAATCAATCAATCAATCAATCAATCAAACTTTATTTCAGGAGTGCATACATCTACATGAATAAAATTCTACAGTACAGAGGAGGTCCCGAAGTTAGAAAACTGTCGGGGGGACCTCCGTTAGAGAATAAGTCAAGTGCGATAACAATGCAGCAAGCAGTGAAAAACACTTTGTACGAATTAAACAAAGAATGGTTAAAATTTCATAACAACAAGGCAAGAAAAGTTCTGTGTAACAGCAAGTGGTATAGTGAGTAACAAACATAAACAAATTAGTTGTTATCGCTTTTTTCTGGGGAGCTATATATTTAATCACGTGAATAGCACAAGATGAAAACGTAGAAATTATTTCATTAGATAATAATTATCTAACTTGTTAATCAAATATTAAGAAAGATATAGAATAACAAAACCACTAAGGATAATTATTACTTGGAACATTTACACTACCTTCCACTAAAGGGAACCTTGTGCAGATTCGCAGCAGTGAATGGGCGATAACGCTTACACTGGTGGCGGCGTTGACGCTGGCGCTCATCGCGGCGTAGCGCAGGAGAGATACGTTGGAAGGCGGAAAGCATGCAGTTTGAACCGGTGTTTCCTACTGGTACATGACAATCACTGAAAATAAGCAATGAGGGACAGATGACTTCCATTAGCCACAGAAACCCACAGTGCGCATTTAGTTAATGCGCACACTGGAAACTTTTATTGTTCAACGCAAAGGAGGAATCTCCCACCGGCACTACCTTGGAGCTCAAGATTCAGTGTGTATATGTGTATACGGGGTAGACAGCGTGTGGTTGCAGCGCTAGTGGTCGTTTTTTAGGGGCGAAGCTTTTTATAGCGGCACCCGTTCGTCCCTCGTAGCAGTTGTAGTAGTGTGTAACAAGTATAACATTTTGACCTCCAAGGTGGTGCCGGTGAATGATTTATTCTGTGCGTTGTTCAACGATAAAAGATAGTGCTCAATGTACATGCCAATGGCTGCTAAGGGGGAATGAGAGACAGGAGCATTCGGCTTTAGTTAACGCGCACGCTGCGAATTTTTTTATTGTTCAACAACGCACAGAAGACAAAAAAGGGTTCCTACTTTATACACGCTGGGCGTAACCCCCTAGGTTTTAGAAATGTTTAGCGAGCGTCGGCCCACAGTGCCATGAATACAGTGAACTAGTATATACTATAAACTCGAGGTGGCTAAAGGTGGGAAGTAGACACAAAGCGCAAGCCGTAAGAAAGTGTGCGTGTGCCTCCTCTCGTTCAGTCCTTGGAATGTCCGTTTGATGGCGGTGCTTCTATATGAGGAATATATGATGAAAAGATGCGAGATGGTGGTACTTGGAGTGTTGAATAGGTGGACGAATGGACACACACACAGATGCATGGACGGACGCAGGAGCGGATGCATGGACGAAAGCTGGGACAGACGTACAGATGAACGTGCGGACGCACAAACAGATGCACGCACGGACGGGCGGATGGACGCACGGGCGGCCACACAGACGTACGCAAGGACGGACGGAAGCAAGAACGAATGGACGGACGGATGCTTCGCCCCACTATCCATCATTCACTCCGTGGATATGCTCCCATTTTTTTTTCTATCAAGAAACTCACTAGCAGACGCTGTCTGCGTCAGCGCTACGAGGCGAGAGATGGGGAGAGAACGCGCATGCGCAATAGCGGTGCAGACGCCGCTGGGAGGATAGCGTAGAGGAGAGAGAGGGGCAGAAGTGTGCATACACAGTAAGGGTGGTTACGCCACACAGCGGATTGAACTCCACCATAAGATACTTCACATCTAAAATACTCTCGTTGAAACAAAGTCTATGTATGTCAGGGCAGTTGTGTATGGTGTTCATCGCAAACGTGATGTTCGACCAAAGAGAGCCCTTTCTTGGGTACACAGGCTTCAAACACACTGATAATAGAATAATACCTGGTGTTTACGTACCACAACAACGATACGTTGATGAGGCCCACCGTAATGTAGGGCTGTGGAAATTTCGACCATGCATCTCTACATCATACAGCTGTACATTTTTAGGCAATACACGAGTGATTGCACAGCATACGCGCATCTAGCGTTTCGCCTCCGTTGAAATGCGAACGCCCCAGCAAAAAATGGAACCCGTGACCTTCGGAAGTACAAATCAGATAATCAAGTTCAGTGCAGTAAAGTCGGTACCCGTGCCACTTACCAACGTGAAAGAACAAATCATGACATGATTTAATTGCTTTGTTAAGGGATACCTAATGTCCATGGGCCTATCACACAAGCGTTTCTTCATCAGCCTCCGGCGGCTGACTGCAGCCATTGCTCTCTATAAGTGCTGACCTGAGCGCGTTATGTACGTCACATTTGTCATCATGTAAAAGTGATTGATTGATTGATTTGATTTGTGGGGTTTAACGTCCCAAAACCACCATATGATTATGAGAGACGCCGTAGTGGAGGGCTCCGGAAATTTTGTCCATCTGGGGTTCTTTAACGTGCACCCAAATATGAGTACACGGGCCTACAACATTTCCGCCTCCATCGGAAATGCAGCCGCCGCAGTCATGTAAAAGTGAAGTCATCTGGACTGACGCCCTTGACTCGCCAATTAGCTGGAAGGAAGTAATCCGCAAACAAGAAGGCGGGAATGTTAAGTAATAATATTGGGGATTCTACGTCCCAAACCATGACCATTATGAGAGACGCCGTAGTGGAGGACTCTGCAAATTTTTACTATGCCGCGTTCTTTAACGTGCCCTGAGATGGCACAGCACAAGGGCCTCTACCATTTATTTCGGCTCCATCGAAATGCGAACGCCATGGCCGGAATCGAAGGGCCATCCAGCGGCTTGAGGAGGCTTTGGCGAAGCAACAAAGAAAATGAGCCGGTGACCCGTCTAACGTGCGCGGAGACACCCGAGTAACTGTCGCCTAGTCGGAGCACAACATCCTCGCGGACTAGGCTCTGAGATTATCGGACTCTAATAGCCGTAATCTTAAGATAGGGAACATCCACGCCCTGTGAGGCCGGGGACTTCTTACATGCCAGATGTATAAATAAATGTTTCTCTCTCTCTCTGGCCGAGATCGAACTCACGACTTTCAGCTCGAGCACCCTAAAGACTGCTCCATCACGGCGGACAAGGCAGGAATGTTAACCAGACCGCAGTCCCATTGTCTACCCAACGCTGGGGGGGGGGGGTAAATGGGAGTGAAAGAGTCACAGAGAGAGAGAGAGAGAGAGAAGCGAAAAGAAAATTAAGGAAATGATCAATCATTTCGTTGAAACGTTTGTAGCGGTGGCACTGCACAAAAAGTCACAGGCGTTTGCAAACGCCTGTAGTTCTTAAAAAGCACAAAAGTGTGGGCCGACTAATGATGTGGACGGTGCTCCAGAAGCATATGCACGGAGAGCGGCCGATTGTCCAATGGTCGCATCGCAACAGAACGCGTTCGTCTTTCAGAAGCAAATCAGGGGCAGTGGAATAGCAGATTATATATCAATGTGTTTTTTGGAACCGCAGACCTCGCGTGCCATGCTGTCGGCCAGTCCAATTGATGCTGTGCATGCATTGTGAAAGCAGTCCCCCCAACAAAGCTGACAAAGAAGCGAAGCTTCAGAACGATGAAGTCCGGATGCAGGACGGAGTCTCAGCGTAGGGTTTGTTTGGTGAAGTCTCGAATCTTTTATAGTTCGCGCATGCCACTCTGCCAAACAGTGAATTCGACTCAGGTGACCAGGCTGCCTAGCGGTGTATGTCCTAGAACTAGAGGCTTGAACGTTGGTTTATTATTGATAGGACGTGCGAGCCACGTTGTCTGCAGAAACATTGCTACAGATTGCTAATGGGACAAGTAGCCCTTGGGAGTCAACCTCATGGTTTCATTTTTTCCTGATGCAGTAATTAAATATGAGAATGTCCTACGTAGGCTGTTCGTGGCATCTGCCCTGAAGAGCTGACCACACGCATCGTAACGCAGCTTTTGTGTCGAAAAAAAAACACCCACTTTCTCGGTCTCTCAGAACCGATGCACAACGCAGATCCACATATTTTGTCCCCATAGATATATAGTCACCCATAATACATTGATGGGTAGTAGTATTTCCCGTGCTGGTATCAGCAGTGGACACTATGGTCGACCAGTCAGTATAGATGTGCACGTAGATACTGTAAGTTTCGTACAAGTTGGCTTCATTGTTCTGTAGAATTTCGAGATGGACTCGAGAAAGGTACAAGCACCGCGAAGGAAACTCCGGCTTCTCCGCCGGCGTAACCCTGATGTAAACGATAAACGATGAAAAGTGAGAGTCGTATTTTATGTATACGGGGCCTTTCAGCAGAGAGGCTTGCCACTTGCCAGGATGGGTTCCTGGCACATTGCCCGAGGTAAGTACGCGTGGTCTCAGTGGTTATGTGTGCCGTGATGGAGTAGTCCTCAGCAATGGCAATAATTTTGTCTGTTGATGCGCAGCACGGTAAACCAAGGTATATACTACTGATTCTCACCTTTTCAATACAACAAGAGCTTTTGCCACGTAAACTAATTTGCTGTGTAATAGTAAGAAACAATAGACGCTACTAATTTTCCATTGAAGACAGCGTATATTGAAAGCGTTGGTTAAATATTTACCGTTACCTTGCATAGGTGCAGGTGAGAAGTACTGTAAACAGTACAAGTTGGTTGTTTACTCGTAAAGCATGCGCGAAATAGGTGAAACATTGCCTTACTTTGCGTAAACAATTTGTCCGTGTACGTGTGCAGGGCACGAAACCAGGTCTTCTCTTATGTGAACCTCCCTGCCTTTTTTTTCTTTTCATCTGTTTCCCTCCCTCTGGTACATGTACGAAGTAGATGTTCCTTCTTTAGCCTTGCAGTGTGCGCTGTGCGACTTATACACAGTCAGGGTAGGCCTTTAACCTTTGGGTTCACCACGGCTGAAATAGTTAACGCTGTGTTATGAAAGTCATCTCGAATTTTTTATAGATAATGAACTGCATATACGAAAGAAATACGAGCTTTCGATATCAGTTTCTTGTTTTTATTATTCCTCTCTTATCGACATCTTCACTTTCTCTTGCCCTCTGGTTAACTTTTCCCCCAACGCAATATATCAGGACGGTAAACACTCGTTTTAAGCCAACTTGTTAATGCGTAACAGCATGTTATTTGGGGCTGGTTGGCCCTTCGTTAGGAAAATACAAAACGCGACACCGGACAACTAAGGGAGCACAGGGGAGTGCCGTGTCCTCACTCATCGTGGGTCATGCTGTTTTACGTCCCTCGTTGTTATTGACAAGTCTGTTACGATAAGCGTATCTCACTCTTTTCCTCCATCTTCACCTCATAATAATGCGAAGTCCCTTCCCCGCTCTCCGACTACGCAGAAATTCAGGCTGTTCGGCAAGAAGAAGTCTCAACCGGATCCTAACTGCCCCCAGTGCAACCCGCACCTTCTGGTTGCCCTCGAGCAACAGCAGAGGCAACAGCAGCTCTACCTGCAACAGCAACAGCAGCTGCAGTACCACCAACAGCTACAGCAGCAGCGTCAGCTGCAGCAGCAGCAGATGCTCGCCGAGGCGGAGTCGAGCAGAGCCGGCAGGAGGCATGCCCGCCGAGCGATGGACGACAGTCCGGGTGCCATTGTCGAGGACTATGGCGACAATGATGACGACGACGCCATCAGGCCGGTCGCATCGTCGTCGACATCGCGAGAAGGAGGTGCCTCCGCCACCGCTGCCGCTGCGGGTGGCGCTCGGGTCGGTTGCGACTGCCACAGGTGCCAACAGGCGCGCTCCGAGAGGCAGCTCACCGTCGAGCTTCTGCCGATGGACACGCAGGTGCCGCTGCAGAACATGATGCAGGACGCTGCTGTCTTGTGTGCCCTACTCTAAGAATAGACACCGCACTCTGCGGTGCTACCCTCACTGTTACCCGCGTGTCATGTGTGTGTGCGTGCCATTGTGTAGTATGATAAGGCCCAGTTTTTGTATATTACACTTGTATAAGAGTATGTACACATACACGCCGTGGTTTCTAACGTGCTCACACCGGGCACAGTGTCATTGTTTTCGTTGTGCAACATTGATCGTGTGTGCGCATGGTTGTATCAGGTATACGCTGTTTCCCGGTGTTGGCGCACACTCTGCGAGTATATATATATATATACCCCGAGAATGCACAGAAAGTGAGATTTCTTTTTCCGCGATGTAAAAGGAAGAAGTCGCTTAAAAGTCTGATTGGAAGACAGGCCGATACTTCAGGTGTAAACGGCTCTGTGCACACGTAAATTCATCGATACGATCATGAGTGAAGGTAATGGGCTCGTGAATGTAACACCGGCGGCTAACACTGCGGTCGTGTGAGCATGAAACGTAAAACTGTATCGCGTCAGGAAATTAAGTTCGAAGTGTCGTGCTCCGTGGTATATCTTTGAGATTCGCGATTTACTTGCACATGATCGCTTGACTGCTTGCATCAACATAAGCACACACTTCTTGATACCGAATGTGTAACGTACCGTGCGAAACTAAATGAACGAGCAGGGTTTATTTGTCTCCTTTATTTGTTCGTTCCCAACTAGTTTGCTGCATGTGCTTTACTTGTAAGCAGTTAGCGGCCACGACTAATACTAGTTTCATTTTCAGTGGCTTCGCCAACAAACAAAAGGTCGACCTTACAGTAAAGTATCGCCGCTGTGAGAGGTGCGTTGGCCGGAAGAAAATATATCTTCGTTATCCATCTAAAGTATCTTTTGAAATAAGGAAATCTAACACTCGATTGTGGTACAAAGTAATTCGAACCTCGTTGAAGCCTAAGCACTGGACGATTTCATCCTAATACATGCGTGAAAGTTTCATGCACACATTACGTTGAAACAGCGACGCTCAAGCAAGGCCTTAACAGACATGGACAACAAAAGAATTGAAAATGTCCAGCACAAGTGATAGGGCACAGAAAAACAATTAAAAGTAACTGTAGCGTATTGACAGTAAGAAATCTCGCATCAGATGTGACGGATGGCTTGCTCGAGAAAAACGCTTGCATTCGTTGTTGTGCATTCTGCAAATGGTGCAGCACTGGTCGAACAGTCGTCGTATGTTCCTCCGTTTTCCTGCGCGCAGGTTAGCGTTTCTGAAATCCAAGTCTGCTCACGTCGCAAAGTGCAATACGCCGTCGCCGTGCAATATGTCTCCAGTATTGCCACGTTGATAGCTAAGTGACAAGGGTGATTTCTTAGCAGGAAAAATGTCGCTGGGATGTGCATTAGAAGCTGTAATATTGGAATACGCGTTTAATTTTAAATGCCTACACTTAAAGCCTCAAAACGCACACACTATGATAGACGAAGCGTTTAAGAGATAAGCACTCGGCAAGGCCCGTGGCCAAGGGGTGCCCTAGCCCCTCCCCCCTCCCACCAACCATTCTTTCCTCCTCTGAAATTCTAATGAAGAGAGATGTTTTACGGAGAATAGATAAAGAAAACAGCCGTTTCCGAAGTTTTCAATAAGTGTTCCCCCCCGCCTCCCCCCACTCTGAAAATTTTCTATAGCTACGAGCCTAGGCTCGCCATAGCAGCACCAATATTACTGTGGCAATGCGTTCTTCATAAACTCCAGCGAAGTTGTTGCTATGGGAACACTAACGTCCAAACACCAGACATTTTGTATATACGTGACGCACGGTGCTCGAGCTTTCGCAGCTTCCTTTTAATGTCACCTCTCCGCGTTCTGTAAACAACCGATGACGTCACACTTCCCTCAATCTAACGCACGCACTATACTTTTACGTAGGGTCACTTCGTGCAAAAAAAAACTACTAAATTTACAAAAAAATGTTGGAACGTGCGAAGTTTCGTGCCAAGAGTCAACTGCTGAACGTGTCGGTTGAGGCTAAGCAGCTGTGAAAGTTGGAAATATTTAAAAGAAACGTGAAATAAGCTAGAATGCGTACACGACCCGTTAAAGGATGGATTAGTTCATTTTTTGCATGGTCTGGACAATATTTCAGCTTCACATACAGGTGCTGTACCTTTGCAGTGTTAGCTTCGTTCTCATATATATAGTGCATAGCAAATGAAGCGGGAGAGTTGGCGATTGTTAAAGCGCGAGAACAAAACGACGACACAAAGACAAGAAGGAGACGAAGGTAACTGTAGTCTCTGTGTCGTCGTTTTGTTTTCGCGCTATAACTATCGTCATGCCATACCAACCTATAGCCCAAGCTGCCACACTTTTGGGGAGAGTTGGGCTGCGAAATGACTGGTGCTTTGCTGAGAAATCGGTCAATACTGCCCTTCATCCCTGCAGTCAAATGTCGTCAAAATGCGGAAGCGAAGATTTATCGTTGATTAGATATGATAATGAGCTATACCGGCGTTCCTGGCGCTCAAGGACGGCGCAAGAAAGTACCATGCGCTACGCCGGCAGACTGTATCGCGCGTCAGATGGTGCATTTCAAGCGCTTACGAAGAGAAGAATTAGAAAAAAACACAGGGCGACAGCCAATCCGTTGGTCCACCAAAGACATAAGATAGTTTTTCTAGGCGATCGCGCGCAGCGACGCACTTCAAGAAATGCCACGGCGACAAAATTCTCCCAAGTTGGCTGCAGTCGAGGGGCGAGATCACAGGAAAAGGCTGTAACTATAGGTACACTATAAAGAACAGAGCTGATCCCAAGCAATGTCAAATATGCTCAAATGTCAACTGAATCGCACGTCAAAACTACAACTGCTCGTATCTCTGCCACAGGTTTTCTGCCCATTCGGGTAGCTACGAAGTCGCTCTTAAATATCAATCTTGCGCGTGCGTAAGTTTAGAGGAGTTTTGCCCGTACCTCTGGCATTTTATTTTTGCAGAATTTTTTTTTCTGTTTCTCCTTTATACACTCCAAGTGTACTGAATAGTAGTTGCCAACGGCGCTGTAGTTGGGTGCGTTGGCTCATGACACGGTATAAAATCTCGTGTCCTGAGACATGTTATTTTCAATTCATGTCAGAGATATTGACTGACACTTACTTATTTTGCTTTGTATACGTTTGTTCCAGTGCAGAGTAGAAAGCGGGCGTTTTTTTTTCACCCCCCCCCCCACCTTTCTTCCCGGCAGTTTTCGTCAGTTGTTTGTCACAAAAATGCAAAACAATATTGTTTCTTCTTGTGAAATTCCAATCTCATTTCTCGGGGGGAAAAAGGTCTTACGACAACGGGACCAACAAACACCGCACAAGATGAAAACTATATATACATTGAGGTTAACGCTGCAAGCGGCTCGTTGCACGGGGACCTCGAGCAAAACACGGCGGAAGAAGAAGGAGAAAAGGCACGAAAGCCCATGTGACTTGTGTCATCAGTGACGTCATCCTGTCACGTTATACTATGACATATAAACGTCGCCAATCGTCGAAAGATGTGACATTATCATGGCGTTTCATGGAGCTGTATGATGACGTCGCCGCATCGCATTGTCGTTTCGTCATTATCGGTAGGGTCGCATCTCGTGAGGCGCAGATAAATTAAGGAAGGGAGGAAATGTTATTGACTGAGAACGTCAGGGCAATCACACTGCGGCTAGAGTTACGTCTTACGAAAATGCTGGGCCCCGATTGGTTATAAACCGAAGCATTGCCAAGTATGAAGCAGACTTTCGCCTTGAAGTTTTTGATGGAGTGGAACATGCTGCAGAACTTTTCTTTAATGTACATGCATGCTATGCTCGATGTTTGCCGCCTGTAGTAGATTGTGAATTATCATCATGAAACTAGACGCGCTCTCACCACCCGCCTATTCATTGTCGTTCTCTCCTTCTTCTGATTCGCTCGCAACACACGTGCGCCCTGATAAAATTACAAATACAGAGAAAAAGAGAAATATAAATAAACGAAAGAAATGGAGAAAAGTAAGACATGACAAACACCACACAAAGAGAAAAAGAGAGAAAGGGAAAGTCAAAATTGCGAGAAAGAAGGAAAATAAAAAGAGAGAAATATAGAAAGACAAAAAGAGAAAGAATTTAAGAGTCACGGAAAAAAAGAATAAACAAGAACAAGCATAGGCATGTACAGTATGGTATATAGTACTGGCTGAGAAAAAAGACTGGCGAGAGGGCAAACGCCTAGCCAATCCAGGACCAGCTATAGGTGGCCATCATCTTTGACCCAGCCTTGCTCTGCTCAGCGCAAGCTACTGCAGCTTTGTATGTCCAAAGAATTACAAAGAAAATCGGGGAATGATGTAGTATATCTGCGTCTGTCGTAAGTGCAAATATGACATTACAACAATTTCACTGTTGTATCACATTGCTCATCAGGCACCAAAAGCTTCCCCAATAACTTGGTGAAAAGCGCTTTGCAAGTCAAAGCAAGAGCAAATTAGTGTCGTATTTGTACTAGTTTCGAAACACACGCACACATGCACACACATACACACGAATACACACACACGCACGCAAGACCAGCAGCGGCAATGACGTTGGCCGCAACCATACGCAATTCTGACCACTGGCATTAATTTTGGTAGCACAAGAATGAAAACGTGGACACAAGAAAGGATACACAGAGGGGACGGGCGCTAGACATCAACTTTGATGCTCATTTTTAGCGCAGTAGTATGTCAAGCGCCCGTCCTGTCAGTGTCCTCTCTCGTGTCCACGTCTTCATTTTTTTGCACTTCCGCATATAAATGCCACCGACCTCAACCACCTCGCCCGCATTATCGTCTTGACAAGTCCAACGCCCTCTTTGATGGCTCTCCGCATGCCCACTGGACTCGACCGAAGAGAAGCCACCCTTCTTCATCGCTTATGGCTAGGAGTGGCATTTACAAAATCTTATTTCTTTGTCATAGGAATGGCCGACAACGCTCTCTGCGATGCCTGTCATTGCGAAGAGACGCTACACCACATCCTGTGTGACTGTCCGTTGTATGAAATCCAGAGATAGCCACAGGCGTCCGCTTTTGCGTGCATCGACAACAGCCAAATGTCTGTGAACACTATTCTGTCCAGTGCCCGAAAGAAGACATTGCAACAGAAGGTGACGAAAGCTCTGTTGAAATTCCTACTCGACACGGGCTTGAACAAGCGACTGTAACAGCAACGTCACACACCGCGAAAGACAAGACTGGACTATGACTGAGTGTGCGTGCGTGTGCTGCCGAATGCGCTGTTTCTCTCTTCCCTCTCTGCTCTCTTTCATCTCCCCCATCCCTCTCCCATGCGCAGGGTAACAAACTGGCTGCCTATAGGCTGGTTAACCTCCCTGCCTTTCTTTTCCCTCTATTTTCCTTCCTTCCAACGCCACGCAGGCTATATTAACTCAGACACATCACAAACACCACCACAGGGAGAAGAAACTTATAACCAGAAACCGAAACAGACAACTAAGAGGTCTACACCACGGAATACGATTCCTTGTGATCCGTGTCGTAACGCTACGTGGTGCACGTGTAGGGTCCCTAACGTATTTCCATTTCAGCTATGATTTAAAGAACTTTACGACTGCTTTTCCGAATTCTGTTTCGTATACCATGGTACAGCATAGGACTGCAAATATGCACAAAAAGTCTTCTTTCGTTTATAATGTCACGACGCGTGAAACACCTGCAGAACTAAGTTGCCCACAAATGTAGCTATCCAAATCCCGCATCTTTCCCGCGGTTTTTCCACGGCTCGAAAAGTTCTGCTCACCATTGCAATTGCTAGTCGATCGTGAGCACTGCAACAAAGAATAAGAAAAGAAGGGATAAAAAAGTGGAAGCGGCTTTCTTACATCATTGTCTTCGAGTTCTCAGATATCCTGTTCAATGCACGCAAGGCATGTTCGAGGCATCGTGCATGATTTCCGAGTGAGATTTTTTTTGCATGAAGGAAATCTGATTGAACTTTTGTTTGCGACATAATGAAAACTAGTCGCACGTTCGAACACCATTTCGAATTACACGCACACACTCTTTTTTCTTTGTTTTTTTCCTCCCATACCACAATTCCTCCTAAGTGGGTAAGTGAATGTTGTATGAATCAAAATGTCGTGCTTGAGAACGCAAGGGTCCCGAAATACGGCCTCAGAGAACGTATATGTGAATTGACCTTGCACTCCATAGGACTGTTTAACCAACAAGAAAGACGTTTAATAAACGTTTTTGAGTGGACTTACGCGACGTTGTGAATTCAGTCTCTCTGAACAGTGTTGCGACGAAAACAGAGGCGAAAGTGCACCAGTAGCTGCGCGTCACCGAAGACTACATCAAAAGAGCAAACTCTGTTAGTAATGAAGCTTGCTGTCTTGTTCCGAGAAATAAGTACTCATGACTGCGACGTTGCAAGAGACTCTTCTTCCAGGTAAGATCGAAAAAGAAGCTTCTACTTTCCTCAATGGAACCATATGCAACCGTGGAAGCCACAGCTGATGAGTGCAATAGGCGCAGTAAATGTAGCCAAGACAGCCTTGTGCGTTCCGAACTTCAGATACAGTCGGCCGCGAAATTTTACGGCGTGGCTAACAGCGTCTTCGCGACATTACCGTTACGTCAGCCATGAACTATAGCAGCGCAAAGCCAAAAACACGTTCCTATGACCTGTTCATATGGCAATCCTTCACCGTGACGTGCACTTCTGCAACTACTGCTACTTGATTCTAGGCAGCGTAGTATACTACGCTGGCGAGAATGAAGTATCAATAGTTGCAGAATTTATAAATCAGTATTGCTGCAATCAGCCGCACATCGCAACCTTTTG
Source organism: Rhipicephalus annulatus (assembly GCA_013436015.1). Taxonomy (NCBI): domain Eukaryota; kingdom Metazoa; phylum Arthropoda; class Arachnida; order Ixodida; family Ixodidae; genus Rhipicephalus; species Rhipicephalus annulatus. Next base: position 105,788 of record WOVY01015038.1, on the reverse strand, counting down.
CACCAGCTAACATCTACCCGGTGGCACACCACCCGATGCACGCCGTCATTGCTGTGATACTGCTATTTAGGTGTGTAGGTGTGTAAGTGTGACGGCCTATAGCTTACTGCAAATGAGCGCTTGGCGTGAAAACAAAGAACAGTGCTCTGCGCAGCAGTAGAAAGTTTATGTGCCAGTGTATAAGTTTCACTTCCCGTTTGGTGCTGCGGTCGGTGGCATGTGGCGCGCTGCTACGTGACAAGGAAAGAGAGCAGATGGGTATAGAGAAAGAGATACGGTATATGAAGAAGGCCAAGGAGATTACAGATCTGTAGAGAACATGTTCCGGTATTCGTTAGCACGGTTATTCAGGGGATAAAAAACTGGGATATTCACTAGCTAATGCAAGGCTTGAAGTGAAAAGAATACGACAACAGAGCAAGCACGCTGGGCGATAAGTTAGAGGCGGAGAGTATTCATTGGAAGGCAATGACCAAAAAAAGGCTCTGGGTAAATACTGAAAAGATAAGAACGAAGTAAGTCGGAAGGCACTTAATGATAATTCAAGGTCACATGCTTTACATTGTGGAGCGAGGTCGGGTAGCCTTAGAGTGCGTAGTTAGTTGTAAAGCGAGATTCAGTAAAGCAGAGTAATGCCCATGCTCTGGGGAAGGTAAGAAAACGACGAATAATGTTTTGATTGAATGGGAATATATTCACCCTGGTGTGTGATTGGCGCGTGGCCAACACGCATCCGGGTGAATATCTTCCCAATCAACCACAACATTCAACTCCTGCCTAAATGTGGTCTCGCGTTCTAGTGACACCAATAGAAAGCTGAGACCGTCCACAGTGGAAATAAGACGGTTGGGAGCATTCCTTTAAGAAAAGTAGAGAGAAATGACGATAACAATAGTGGAAGAAATTAAGGTCATTCTTCAGTGAAAGGAAGAGAGCTTGGCTGTGATTTTGTTTTAGTTTTTTAAAATTATTAGATCAATTTTACCGATGCTGACAAAGCATCAAACAGCTTATGAAAGAGACTGGGTAATGTTTTCTGAAATCAATGATATTATTATTATTATTATTATTATTATTATTATTATTATTATTATTATTATTATTATTATTATTATTATTATTATTATTATTATTATATCAGAAAACGTTTTGGTGGAGCCTGGTGGCAAACATGTCACTGCCCCGTTACAAGTTAACACGCGATCAAGCATCAGCCATCCCAGGGTGCCAGATCGCTTGAAAAAAGTGAAAACGAAGGTTTCGCATTCTTCTCACTCTTCTAGACTGCCACATGCTACGACAGTCACCCTCACGACGAACGCGCCATCTTTTCTCTCTGCTGTAAGCTTCCCATTCGTTGCGATCAAACATAGACTTGGCTTTGTCTTACATTTGCGGACGATAACACGCACACAGCTTCGGAGTAACCGATTACTGATACCGAAGAATACAGTGCACGCGATGTCATCACTGCGTATTCTCCGAATAAAAGTAACGCAAAAGCGCCTTCCTCGGATGCAAGCACGGAGTATGAATGTTCAGTGGTTGACATCGCGCGCTCCTGAGCGGCCGCAGTAGTCTGTGTGCGGTCTGCCAGGCGCACTCTGTCATGAGTCGTTAGACGGCGCCGCGGTCAAACGCGATCAGGGAACTGGTGCTGTTCATTCAACACTTGCTCTGCCTCCCAACCGTCTTCGCTTGTAATGGCGTGAGTTGCACCACAACGTGCGAAAAAAATCATTATTTCAGAATGAACTGAACAATGTACCAGGTTTAACATTCGTTTACGGCAAAACTAAAATGTCTCCTGCAGGGCGTGAATGTCGTGAAAAGGAATCGATCGGATAGCCATCAGAGAACGTGAATTTGTGCTTGTGCGAAGTTGTAGGCATTCATTCATACAAATAAAGTTATTAGTAATAATTTAGGAAAAACGTTCACCAGCTTGCTATTCCTTCATAAAAATATTTCCCGGCCCCATAGGCCACATTTCAGTGGGGACGAAATGCAGAGAACACCCATGCGCTTAGATGCAGGTGCGTGTTACACGACCCCGGGTCAAAATTATTCGGGAGCCCTTTACTACAATATTCCTTGTAATCAAGTTTTCGAGCGTAAATCTTGAGCAATTAATAATACCACTCTAACGGGATATCACGATGCAGGGATATGATCAAAGCCATCACCAGTCGTCCCGCTCGCAGCAGACTCATCGGCTGTCCCTCCCCGTCTAAACCTGCTTCTGCCTCTCCGGAAAACAAAACAGTACAACGACCGGACGTGACGCTGCATTGTCTGCTTTCTCTACAGGTCCTCTCTTGACGCTTTTTGATTTGATTGATGTCTGGGGTTTAACGTCCCAAAAACGCTTTTGAAGGCACGTAGTCTGCTAAGACGTTGACGTTGATGGTGTACCTAATCCGGCGCCTATAGGCACGGGAGCGCACATTTCAGACGCAATGCTATCTGGGTAACGCATTGGCGCCAAATGCAGCATGTCGTATTTCGCGCCGGTTGCCGTCGGGCAGCGCCGACGGACGCTGGTCGCGCCGGTCGCACTTGGCGTTAGTGCGCGCGTTTTGCTAACGTAGCGTCGCTGTGCTCCGCGTGCGCGTACGTCAACGTTACGGTGGAGTACATTGGGCCCTTCATGATGCACTCGAGGGCAAATTTGGTGTTACGTGATGTAAATGAATGACGAAAGTATATGATTGGTGCAAACATGATAATCATGAGACGCATGTCACGTGAGTACATGACAACATACTATGCTGATAGCGTGCTCGCGGCCATTTCCCTAGCTCCACATATACCAAATTTGGCGTCACGTGACGTGGATAGATGAAGGTAAACGACACATCCAAACATGATAATCATGATACGAGAGTCGTGTAAGGCATAATTTACCTCCATCTCTTAACGTTGTGGTGATTTGAAAGTGGCATGTCAACCTTTCTCATCCGTGCTTCGATTATCAACGATTTTCACTACACGTGGGATCTGACTTTTTTTTTACTTCAATGACTGGCCTGTGAGCCAAACATCTGTAGTCGCTCATCGTATCAGCATTGCAGACGCCACTCCTATATACACGCCGGCGTCCATATCGCTTATCCCGCCCGGCGTCAAATAATTTTTCCTGTATTGGGATATTATACGGGATATATTTATATAATGTATATTTTATTATGTATTGTCATTCAGATTATTATCATCAATGCGACAACATTGATGCGTCGCTTCATAGGCGTGCGAAAGGAAGAAGGGGGGGGGGAACAGCGGGTGGTGACCCCCCTTAGTCACATTAGGAAGGAGGGGGGCGGGGGACTGCGATGAATCTTCGCCCCCCTCCTCCCCTTGATGGCGAAACCTGTGGTGCATGCCTCGGCGTTGCATCGATGCTGCCGTCTTCCGGAAGACATCGTTTGGGCGCTTGCACAGGAGATTCGCTCTTCCGGGGTGGATTTGTAGGTTTGCTTGGCCGTGTGAGGTGCGTAGAATAGTTCGGAAATTAGGTAGCAATGGCATTAATAGATAGAAAATTGATTGATATGTGAGGTTTAACGTACCAAAACCACCATATGAATATAAAGGACACCGTAGTGGAGGGCTCCGGAAATTTCGACCACCTGGGGTTCTTTAACGTGCACTCAAATCTGAGCACACGGGCCTACAACATTTCCGCCTCCATCGGAAATGCAGCCGCCACCGACAGGATTCGATTCCGCGACCTGCGGGTCAGCAGCGGAGTACCTTAGCCACTAGACCACCGCGGCGGGGCTTATAAGTATAGCAGGCCTTTTTGGCGCGTGATGTGCGGTTGAAAACTCCGTGTGTTGTGCGGTTGACATCGTGTTCCGTGAAAAACGCTTAGCGCAGGCATGGTCAGTAAGCATCAGAGTTCGGCCTGCCTTCGGATTTGCAAGGCGCCACTGCTCTAGGTTATCACTGCCGGACGGCACTTTGAAGGCAGGAACTCGCTAGGCACAAGTCTGATAGCCAGAACGTCAGTTCGGTAGAAAACAGATTCTACCCATTTGAGACACCTCTCAGCGATTCGATGCCACCGTCGTCGACAGATGAGCCGTGGCTGGTGAATGAAAAATAAGCGCAGTTCGCTTTTTCGTCCAGCGGCCCTGGAAAAGCCCACAACGTACAGTGCTCAACTCGGCTGTCGACGCAGCGTCGCGCGCGGAACAGCACGAGCGACATCTGCAGTCGCCACTACGCGACAGCTGAGCATGTGCGGCGCCAATGATGTGCCTGCCCTGCAGTTTCCACCCTTCTTTATCTCCGCGGCCGCGATGGCTGCTTTGGCCGTCGAAGCGCTGTCAACATTACAAAATCGAAATAAAACAACAAAAAAGAAACATTCTCGCTTCGTGATATCATATCACAGCGACAATGGTTTTACTTTGTCTTTCTTGATTTTTTTTCGCGAAATCGCTCAGAATGCTTTCGACGGCCAAAGCGGCTGTTGCATCCGCGGCGATAAACTGGGATCAGTATAGCGAGGCAGGCGCATCACTGGCGCCGCGCGTGCTTAGATGTGGCGTATTTGCGACTGCAGATGTCGCCCGTGCTGTTTCGCGGACGACGCTTCGTCGTTATAGGCAGCCGAGTTGAGCACTGTACATACGCGAACAAGGAATAAGTCTGGCCTTAGCAGGGCGCGGCCACACATGCCAGAAAAATAACGCAGAATTTTCAGCTCGCGCATTGCGGCTGAGACGACTGGCCGCGCTTTTAGTTGCTCCGAGAAACTTAGCCACAAGAAAAGTGATAACGACCCGACCATAATCAAGACGAGCGGGGATCGCTCTGTTTAACGCGTTGTGGGTAGAGTGCCGGTAGCAGTCTGTGTATATTCTTACACCGTGGACGCGAGTGACCACAGCTTGAGAAACAGGAAAGAGAGCGACGGAAGCTTGTATAACTGTTACCTTAATGTCCTCGAAAGAACGTTCTGAGCCATGCCGATGTTCTAATCCTCGGTCAAAGCTCGCACGAAAACCCTCAAATTTGCGCTACAGTGTGCCCTTGTTTGGTACACACTGACGTGGTCCGTAATCTTTTGTGGTCAAGTGTACATTACTGTTCGTGATCATACAGCAACGTTTTTAACGGTGCGGTAAACACACCCTCTAAGTATTTGCGGAGCATGAATAAATTTATCTTCGTCAGTAGTAAACTTCCTATAAGTGATCATACGGGATTAAAAGGTGTGCTACCGCTCGCCTAAGTACAATAGCCTATTGATAGCATGACCTTACGTACGCACGGCATGATGGCTTAGATGACGTTAATCAAGACAACATAATCAGGCGTCGGCGATTAACTGGCTTCAGTGGGATAATGACGACACTCGAACGTTATCCGGTCCCTGTGCACGAATAACAAAGTAACCAGCATGCGACATGCCAATAACACTATAACGTGACATCACAAAGTTCCGTTGCCATCTGTTGGTGCTGTAACAAGGCTCTTTCAGTGGCGTCATTGTAAGCCATTATATATTTTCTGGGATTTTACGTCCCAAACCTATGATATTATTATGAGCGACGCCGTAGTGGAGGGCTCCGGAAATTCCGACCATTGTGTGTTCCACAACGCGCCCTGACATCCCATAGCACACAGGCTTCTACCATTTCGTCTGCATTGAAATGGCACTGCCACTGCCGGTATCGAACCGACGACCTTCCGGTGAGCAGCTGAGCTCGTTGTGAGCCATACATTATTTTTGTAAGCAGGGCAATAGCTTCTTATTTCTACCAGCGCTCCCACCCATCAAAATTTTGTTTAGAATAAAGTATCCGTAGTATAGCTGGAAAGAAATCAACAAAATGGCGCAAACAGCCATACCTCTTTCCAAATAGGGGGTCGAAATTTGGCAGCATCGTTGCGCTACGAAGACCGGACAAGCTACGTCAGCTCGCTTTTTTTAACACATTTTCCAGAAAACTAGATCATAGATGTAACTCATAATTTATGTATAGACTGAAATATCTGTATATATATTAGCATACATAGGCGACGAAGGAGGCTCACGGATACAGTGCATGAAGCCTTTTGACAGGAATGTGACATGAGCAGTGAGTAAACGCACAGTGGCAAAGTAAAACAATACTTTGGGTCGATTTTTCTTTTTTCGGCAGAACTTATAGTAATATAATCATCATCATCATCATCATCATCATCATCATCAGCCTGACTACGTCCACTGCAGGAGAAAGGCCTCTCCATGTTCTGCCAGCTAACTCGGTCCTGTGCTTGCTGCTGCCAATGTATACCCGCAAACTTCTTAATCTCATCTGCCCACCTAACCTTCTGTCTACCCCTAACACGCTTGCCTTCTCTGGGAATCCAGTTAGTTACCCTTAATGATCAGCGGTTATCCTTTCTACGCGCTACATGCCCGACCCATGTCCATTTTTTCTTCTTGATTTCAACTGTGATATCCTTAACACCCGTTTGTTCCCTAGAATAGAATAGAATACTCGAGCTAATATAAATGTAAGCCTCTCCCCAACAAGCAATTCAAAACTGAACGTAACAGAACAGAATCATTATTGCTTCTGCCTCACCAAAGATACTAAACTTCAAGACTTGCGAGCAAAAACGATTCTAGAAAAAGTAGAACATATTTGCGCCCGATGTAAATGATATATACATATTATAAAGAATTGGACGCCTGGACTCACCTAATAGCCTGCCACTTTACGTGTCGTCCTGGCGGGGACAGTCCCTTGGTTTTTCTTGGTACGAGGACGATATCCTACTCTGGAGCGTCTGGAAGGCATTCTCCGGCTTGCCGGCACACATTATGGAGTTCGTAATATGAACGCAACGGTGGCGATATGCTTCACATATGAAAAAGTAACAAGCTTATAAAGGGAGCACAAAGAAACAAGCATGGGAGTTGTTCCTTGTCCGCAGAAGACGTTGGTTCCCGTCGAAAATACTTAGTTTGCCTCTCGGTTCTTCGAAGCACCACCTGAAGAAACAGCTCCGGCAAAGGCCTCACAGAAAGACACACACGCGGTACGGCGGCCTTTCACTCTTCACTGTGAAGGCGCCGATCGCACTATGCGTCGGGAAACTGCTTTCTCATGCTCGTGATATTTGGTGCAACTACAGCGTCATACGTGGCGGCGTCAGTAAGTGAGAGTATTCTTGGCTCGGTGCCAAAAGCGCTTTCTTATCGCCGCCCCGCGAACGATGTTGCCTGTCGATGCATGCGTACGGCGCTGGTATCACGAAATCTGGACAAAGTGAAACGATGTATCCTCGACAGCTCCCCAGGAATCCTAAGAATGTACGTCTGCCGCCCCTACGCCAACCAAGAGCAGTAAAAAGAAAATGCTTGAGTTACCCGCTATCCTGCCCTCCTGGACGAATTAGCTTGTCGAAAGTGGGTGCCCCCCCCCCCCCCTGTGAAAAAAAATTGTGACAACTGATCGTGTCTTACGAACGCAAAAATCATGATCTCTTCTTACCTCGTTGCCCACTGCCGCCCCTCGCCAATTTTCGTAGTCCTCGTTGTGCAACTTGAAGGGGCCCAGCTACACTTTTTCAGCATGGTCAAAACACGCTGCCAATTGGCTCTAGAGGCTCCCGAGAACACGTGATCCAGAGCTGAGCATGGCCTGGATTCCACAAATTTGTGAGTATGTACAAAAAATGTGGTGTATGAGGTGATTGATAATTTGCATGTACCCAGGAACGACGAGAACCGGGACAGGTAACTTTAACGGATGAGCGAGAAGCTGATATCGGCAGCGTTGGTGCAACGAATTGAAAGAATAAATGTCAGGGTCCCAGAGGGAATCGAACCCGAGAATTGTGCATAGCAATCAATTGATTGATATGTGGGGTTTAACGTCCCAAAACCACCATATACATATGAGAGATGCCGTAGCGCAGGGTTTCGGAAATTTCTACCACCTGTGGCTCTTCAATGTGCACCCAAATCTGAGCACACGGGCCTACAGCATTTCTGCCTCCATCGTAAATGCAGCCGCCGCAGCCGGGATTCGATCCCGCGACCTGCGGGTCAGCAGCCGAGTACCATAGCCACTAGACCAACGCGGCGGGGCTGCGTAGCAATCAAGTATTCTACCACAGAGCCCCGGCAGGTCTCGAAACAACTTTTCAAACAAAACGTTCGTGAAACGTCAATTGTGGTAGAAGTGCTGGCTTTTCAATTTTATAAATACTACATACGTACACCTATGATACAGCCGTCACGTCGGGTTAACGTCAATGGTAGTTGGATGCAATCCGCTGCAGTTCATTTACGTAGCAGTGTCCAGGACCACAATCCTCGCGAGCACAATAGGCTTACTGCTTCGGGTTTTGCTAACACTCATTTTGCTGTTGGCATTGTTGCGCAAGTGTAAACGACTGGTAATGTAAAACTTAAGTTACTACTTAACGAATGTCTGTGCGTGCATTAATACATATCTTTGCCACCTCGCAAAGTTTCGCTCAATAAAAATATTTCTACACCGTTACCTTCCATTCGCATGCCTCGTATAACTCAGATTTCCATGGTACGTGGCAACTACGGAATTTTTATTTCTTTTTTTCTTATTTCGCACGATAGATATTAAGGAGGCCGTCGGCAGCAGTGGACAACTACGGCGCCAAAACTGATCCTTGTTGTGATCTCATAACAGCTTTACCTGTGATAGGGCCCAAGGTCATGACACGCCCGTGATGTAACTAATTTCCCCCGTGTCATACGTGCCCATTTACTTAGTCTCTAATGCGCTCGTCGGAACTAAGGAAGAGAGAGAAATCACTATCGTTCGCAAAGTGATGAAAATTATTCTTATGGTGAGGAGAAAACCAGAGGACACCACAGCAACAGGAAAACACCCGATTTTCTTCCTCTTGTGGTATACGGAAATAAACTCCGTGTGTCCCACGGATGTATACTTAGTTATTTGACCCAACCGCATTAGCTTTCAGCTTCTATACACCTAGGCTATTAGTCCAAATATTACTGTCTGCATTTTCTGTGTACATGTCTTAACCCATTAGGCACCGGTGTCTTTTTCATGAGTATCGTGAAAAGAGATACGTTTTTTTATCATATCTGTGTCTGCATAGATCCCACTGACATCGTGAACGAGCACTTAGAAAGATATGGCCCGTAACCATATGTGGTCCTGCTGGGCAGTTAGGTGACACCAATAATGGCAAAGCGGCAAATTATATTTCTGGTTTCGACACATCGCAAAAAATAAATTTAGGTATTTTTCGGGCACCTAATGTGATTGATTGATTTGTGGGGTTTAACGTCCCAAAACCACCATTTGATTATGAGAGACGCCGTAGTGGAGGGCTCCGGAAATTTTGACCACCTGGGGTTCTTTAACGTGCACCCAAATCTGAGTACACGGGCCTACAACATTTCCGCCTCCATCGGAAATGCAGCCGCCGCAGCCGGGAATCGAACCCGCGACCTGCGGGTCAGCAGCCGAGTACCTTAGCCACTAGACCACCGCGGCGGGGCACCTAATGTGAAATTGTATGAAACATTGTATGCATATATGCCGACGTCGCATTTACTGCGCTGCGTGGTCACCGTGCCGTTGCAGTTCTCCCCATTGCTCCTTTAGCCGTTAGTCGCAGTTCCAACTAGGTGGTCAATTTTCTCATTCAAAACGTGCACCACAACACGCACTCTCAGCAAGCATTGACATCGTTTAACAACCAGTTCATTTTCGCATGTTATCCCACCTTTCCTGGTAGCTTCTGATTCATGTTCAGTGACGTTGGATCATGTGTTGCGAATACGCACCACACATTACTTATGACTACCTCGCAAAGTAAATCCCGCTCACTACCACTTTTTTTTTGTTGAAGAATCGCCATTCAGTAGGTTTTTTTTCTTTATTATTGCACTCCAGTAGGTTTCTACGTTTGCATCCAAATGGTCAGTGCCTCCCGCGAAGCAGTTATATTGGGTAACTGCATCAGAGGAGGCACATTTGCCTTCTTCTGTCCACTTGAAAGTAACTTCGAGTCAAGGCTCTCATCTCCCACACCTGAACAGATAATGGGATTAATGATGCCTCGCCTTGGTCTTCGCACTATGCTTCATCTTCATCACAGTCGCATCCACCATCGCGACAGCCGACATCAAGCACATGTTTAGCGCCTCCTCTAAGCTGCTTATAATTGTGGCTGTCTACGATTTAGGTCCACTGAATGCCGGGAGTGAACTTTATGAAGGCCTCCACTATGGCGTCCCTCATAATCAAATCGTGTTTTTGCGATGTTTAACTCCAACAGTTATTCTATACTATACTTAAATTTCCCATGAGACAACCGGAAGGCTCATTTGCGACATCTTGGTCTGGCTAGGTGGTATAGCCTCAGTTAGCTAGTAAATGTAGATAGCGAATACATCTTTATCGTTCTTTAGAATTATTCTATGCCCCACCGCGGTGGTCTAGTGGCTAAGGTACTCAGCTGCTGACCCGCAGGTCGCGTGGTCGAATCCCGGCTATGACGGCTGCATTTCCGATGGAGGCGGAAATGATGCAGGCCCGTGTACTCAGATTTGGGTGCACGTTAAAGAACCCCAGGTGGTCGAAATTTCCGGAGCCCTCCACTACGGCGTCTCTTATAATCATATGGTGGTTTTGGGGCGGTAAACCCCACATATCAATCAACACCGGGCTCACCCCTTTCCTCTTCACTGATCAATCATCTATAATCAGTGTGTAAGGTCAGGGTGTAAGATCAATGATTTGTCCTGAGTGTAAGGTCAGAAAGGGTGTAAGGTCAATGATTTTTCCTGAGTGATCTAACATCTGCGATGCACCACCAGCTTGCCCCACAGAATACACAATTGCACAACAATTCTGCAAATAACGAATCATTCTTTTAAAAATGTATGTTCGGCTATACTTGACTCATTGCTAAGTCTTGTCTTTCAATACCGCACATGATCTTTTGGATGTTTTCGCTACGAGAGCTGCTTGCACGTGAAAGTAAGAATAAAAATACTCCAAGTCAGTGGCGTAAGTCCATAGAGACCAAAAGGGGGGACACATATTTTGCAATGGCTAGATTGGCGTGCGCATCGAGGCACCCTAGACACGGCGGCCATTTTGTTTTTATACAAACCTTCCTGCCTTTCTGCTCTTCTCCTCCTCCTAGTTTTTATGCATATGCTTCTTTTTTAATCATGCAGATTTCAAATTATACATTACCATAAAATAATAATAATAATAATAATAATAATAATAATAATAATAATAATAATAATAATAATAATAACGGGCATGAATATCGGCACCTGGAAAGAATAAGTAGCACTGAGTATCCAACAGTACATAAGCGACATCACATGGCATAGTTTTTAACAGCAAATCGCTGCCACGAGTTACCGATTTTGCAGCTGCATCATTCAGAATGAAGCATGCAACAAAATTGGAAGCACTTCTTGTGCCAACACATAAAGGTATAACACATCGTGTGTACCGGCTAGAAGTACAATGAAAATGCTTAAGATTTCAGAGTTGGTTCGACGGAAAGTACGTTGTGCTCGACAGTATGGAAATTCAAATGGGACATTGGGAAGATCACTCTCGAGGGAGCACACCTGCATGGGTTGTCCCCCAGTCTGAACACAGAGGGGGGGAATTCTTACCCCCAGCACCCATGATTTAATCCACTGCTCCAAGTGGACACTATTTCTCGATTAAAATATACAAAATATCATCACAAACATGTATCCGCAGAGCTGATAAAGATTTTGAATTCGTTCTCAAGTTATGTCGAATTCATTGAAAGCATTTTTCTTGCGTTTGCGACTTCGTTTCATATGAGATACTTGAGGAAAAGGAACAAAAATTAATTTCGTGAAGTGAAGGGTTGAACGCAACGAATTTCAGAAAGAGTACACCCAGGCGGCTTAACGTTCACAAAAAAGAAAAAAAAATCCCAATTTTGCGCAGAGCATCCAAGTTCTTTCCCAAGTCACCGATGAACTGAGGAGGAGGAACGAGAGGAGTGCTGTAGTGAAACGTTGGCATTGTAAATTTAATAATCATTTGCGAGCCGCATATGACAGCTCTTGTATCAGTTGAAGTGGTTAAAGAAACTTTAAAAGTTTTTAAATAAGATGGAGCGAACGATACTGCAGGTGCAAGACTTACACAGACGCAAATGTTTCCAAATGGCGTAGGGGGCGTGGCACTAACTTCTAACCCCCCTCCCCCCGTTCCCTAGTAACTCACACTTCAGCACGTAGGGGTTACGTGCGAGCTTACAAAGTGTTCCCCGTGAAGCTTACTCCAGCGTTCGGAGCTAAATGATGAATGCACTTTCGTTTCGAGCGTCTACAGTTCGCGTCGCATATCGCCATAATTGAGACTCGAACACTCACGACCGAGCCAACGTTACTCTTAACGGGGAGATTTGCGACGACGCGGTGCAGTTATCGCGATCAGTTTCTCATAGCAGTCGTTACACAAAATGAAAAACAGCGCCTCAGTTGGATCTATAAGTACTGTACAAAAGCTTTAAATAAAAAGCAAAGCTGCTGAAGCATTTTCTCTGCTGAAACTAACTTCTGTAAAATAACAAAACAAAAAGAAGCAAGCGTCTAAGTGATCAAATAATATCACTAACCTGAGAGAGCTGTACATCGCTTGAACGATGCTTGTGAATCGATTTAAACACCGTTCCGATAGTTCACAAAGGCTTCCCTTGATTTCTACCAGTGAAGGTCGAGCGTTTTGTTTTCAGTAATTCCCAGCGTAAGAGTGAGCAATGTCTAGAGAGGTTAACAGGAAAAGAAGACAAGAAATTATCAGCGATTCCTCGTTGTTTTCTACAGCAATACCTGTTACAGCTAATAGCTGAAACTATTATAAGTGGCGGGAAAATGTAATTTCCTACACACCACCGTGACCGTCAATCTGCATCAGTGTTGCGAAATGGGCGCCTCCATTTCGGAAAATTAGAACTTGCCCAACTCCATTCCTTCGAATTTCTCGGAATGAGGAAAAAAATGGCAGCATATCCACGGAGTGAATGATGGAGAGTGGGGCGAAGCATTCGTCCGACCATTCGTTCTTGCTTCCGTCCGTCCATGCGTCCGTCTGTGTGACCGTCCATGCGTCCATCCGCCCGTCCGTGCGGGCGTCTGTTCGTGCGTCCGTCCATGCATCCGCCCCTGCGTCGGTTCATGCGTCCATCCATGCATCTATCTGTGTGTCCGTTCGTCCATCTATTCAACACTTTAAGTACCACCATCTCGCATCTCTCGCATCTTTTTATCATATATTCCCCATATAGAAGCACCGTCATCCAGCGGACAATCGAAGGACTAAACGAGAGGTGGCATACGCACACTTTCTTACGGCTTGCGCTTCGGGTCTACTTCTCACCTTTAACCACCTCGAGTTCATGGTATATACTAGTTCACTGTACTCTTGGCACTGAGGCCCAAAGCTCGCTAAGCCTTTCTAAAACCAAGGAGGTTACGCCCAGCAACTATAACGTAGCAACCCCTTCTTATCAGATAGTGCTCAATGTAAATGCGAATGGCTGCTAATGGGGAATGAGAGACAGGAGAATTCGGCTTTTACTTTCTTACGGCTTGCGCTTCGTATCTATTTCCCACCTTTAACCACCTCGAGTTCATTCATGGTATATTCATTGTATTCATGGCGCTGCGGCTCAACGCTCGCTAAACCTTTCTAAAACTAAAGAGGTTACACCCAGCGAGTATAACGTAGCAACCCTTTCTTGTCAGATAGTGCTCAATGTACATGTCAATGGCTGCTAATGGGGATTGCAGCGTGCGCGTTCACTGAAAGCCGAATCATTCCCCATTAGCATGTACATCGAGCACTATTTTTTATTGTTCAACAACGCACAGAAGAAATCTTTCACCGGCACCACCTTGGAGGTCAAAATGTTATACCTTTTACATACTACAACAGCTACGAGGGACAAACGGGTGCCGCTACAAGGAGCTTCGCCCCTAAAACAGCCCATTCTCACTCCGGTCACGACCAGGCCGTTCAATTCCTGCAATTTTTCAACGAGCGAGAGGCCCCATAAAGCTGATGTCATCAGATGCATTAAGAACTGCAAAAGTGCGCAAAACACTTCCCCAAAGTCGAGTAGTAGTGCATTGGTGCGATATCTCGCGCAGTGCAACCACCTAATGTCCGCTCAGAGCAAACTTGTTTCTTCTCCCTACCGCTCGAGGTATTTCTGGCACAGCGTTGCGGTGTAGTCTTCCGGTTAGGCTGACATCGTGCACGACCCTTCTTGGAGTTGAATTTGCGTCGCGCTCGCACTCGATCACGCCTGCAAGCTATGCGAACGCTTGCAAACACAACTGCGCTGCTGCACTCCCCTAGCGCCTCTGGCTGCCTACCCAGAGTGCATAGCGTCGCCACCGTTCATGCATGCTCCCTATAGCGTTTGCATGGTCATCAATGTTGAACGAATGGTGATGTTTGAATACTAGAGTGCTTAAGCATAAACGTGTTAATGTTCAAATAACGACAACGCATTTTTACGCTGACAAAATTGGTGTTCAAGAAGACTAAGCAGTATTGCCACGCGTATGGAGTGGTCGTGAATATGGATAACAAAAACTAAGATTCGGTTAACGAGGAACAAAACCCTCTATGACTGCTAGTGTTAGTTGGAACCGTGCACTCCTCGGGAAACTTGTGCCTTCGCACTGAATACGGAACACTGGACAGCACTACTCGTCAGCACTCACACTTATCAAACGAGCCTCAGAAGCTTGGATGGGAGTCTTACAAGGGCACAATTGTAGTGGGCGGCCCGCGTTGCTTATGAATGTACCCTGCTTGTAATCATCCAAACCACTTCAAAAATACTGCTTCAGCGTTAAACTCGTGGCTTCCACTTACTGATGTTTGCAAAACACCTCAGAGACGAAGACGTGCTATATTTTCGTAAAAAAAACACAATTCCCATTCCATAACGTTCCAAACGCACTTAATTCTATTCCCATTCCATTCTGTGGTTGCAAAAATGTGGAATGACTCGGAATCATTTCGATTCCGGAGTGACAACTCCGCAACACTCATCTGCATCCGTCATGTGAAGTTTCGCAGCAGATATTTCCATGAAGCTCAAGCTAAAAAATGTGTATGCACTACGTTCGCTATGGGTATGTGTTAATGCAGTGGCGATTCTGGTGGCAAATTCAGAAGAATACATTGCTTTGTACTTTCATAGGCAAGTGTTATATGAGCAACTGACGGTTGAGACAAATTATTTTGTTCTACGGGTACACCCATTGCAAGCACGATTCCAGCTTGCACACTTATGTTCAAGCAACAACTACCTTTGGCGACCACATAATGAATGGTCTGAGATAGTGATGTTGAATTATCGCTCATGAAACCTACCAATAATCCTTGTAACTTCTTGTTCATAGTTCACTTGCCAACAACTGTACACACGGTGGTTCGCAAACAAATATGTAGTAATTACGAAAAATGACAGAAACACCACTCTCCTAGAAGCCATTTATTATATCAGTGTTACATCACCTCATAAAAGATTTGAATACCCTGTATGCAAAAATGCTTTGTATATAAAATGGAATTAAATAAATACACAAAAGTGTAAATATGTGATTGCCGTATTTCAAATCAAGTCACTTGGATTCTGGTTACTTTTTTCCCCTATAGTTCCAGCGTCAACTATGTTGAAGAGCAGCACTGGCATGCAGTGAGAGCTAGTAAACAGAAGCTCCCACCTGAGTGCCTGAAGGATAATTCATCTAGAACAACTCTGTTATGGTCACAACATACAGAATGATTGTGGTTCCACTATGGCCTGTAGAGCTTGAAACAATGGGCTCATTGGCTAGCTTGATCCTCTGATTGACTTTAGTACTTCTGTGTATTTATTCCTAGATGTAAATGCGCACCAACCCTTAATCAGAACTATGTGCACACACCCTGTGAAAGGACGATTGTACTCATCTCTCATTCATGTGGCATTCTGTGTGTGATTACACTGGAGAACATGTGTCACACGTCAACAAGGAACTCTAGATAGCACGGTGACAAGGACACCAATAGGCTCCACAGAACACACCTTCAGGAAAGAAGGATGACACACTCAACAATCCACTGGCGCACTTAAAAAGACGAAAACCATGAAAGAGAGCCACGCATCGAAACCAACCATATTGCAAATCCTGACCATGGCAGAACATCTGCATAGCAGTCATGGCTAGCCAAGATGTTTCTGCTGAATGAATGAGTGACTGAATGAAGAAATGACAAATGGCTCCTCAAACAATCTAAACCAAAATGACACCGATGAAAGCCGTTCCAGCAGGTCATTATGAAGCTGTCATAAGCTGCAGTAGTTTTGACAGCGTAGAAACGTAGTGTGTCGTTCTGAGTGGTCTGAACAGCCAACTAATTTTTAGTACTGAACAACATTTAAGTACAGCCGGTACTAATGAGTGCACCAACAAGATGAAAAAGGGAAAAAAAGGAAAAGAAGCCAAGGGAGGAAATCACTGTCCTACTAGTGTATACGCTCATGAAAATAAAAAAAAGACGATAAGAAATCAGCCACGATTTAAAAAAAAAAACAAAGGCAGGAGCAGCCTGCACTGCTGACCTCCACTTCTAGGAATCATCAACCATGCAAATGTAACAACAGTGAAACATCCCAAATAATAAAGAAAAAGAAGCTATCTATTCTTCCATAAATATATTAAATAAAAATTCATAACACGACTAGCTATACCACAAGTGTTGTCGTTGCCTTTGTGGAATTTAATGGTGCACGTTACCACTTTGGAATGATGGCATAAAAACATCGAGAATGCAACGCACATGCAGATAAAGCAAAACCCACAAGACAAAACTGTACTTCCCCATTGGCAAGCTCCACAGTATTTTTTCTACAAAAGCACCGGTGCAAAAATAGTTGCTCAGTCTTGTCCGAGCATAAACTATAATGTCGAGAAAAAAAAAGTGCAAGGAATACGTGTGTACATATATATTATACTCTGATGATGTCCATTTCCATTAACACATACAGGAAAATGCAGTGGTGCCATTTCAGCGCACACACCGGTGAAATGGTGAGCCAAGGAAGAAATAAATATGATGTCACTTATAAAGACTAGGCTTGCAAAGGACACTAACATTTGGACACTTGCAGTTGCTGAACACAAGGATGATGTAAAATAGACATAATAGCAAGGAAAGAACGAAAACATGCAATAAACTGCAGAACCTGCCCAAAACTATCAATTATGCTGACACATGGTCGTCGTGCATTGGCACAGGTATAGAGAAGCTGCCAACAATACAATGCAATGCTGCGTCCACAACAAAACTTGATTTTGTGTATCAACAGCAACAAGAGAAAACAGACCATGCCAATGAAATGAAAGGAAGAAGCAACAGCACAGACATGTAATGCTCACAGCATTGAACAATGTCAAGAAAAATAAAAGCTAACTGAACTTTTCCATTGTACTGCACGAGCATCTTGGATAAAAAAAAAACTCCATATAAGGACTCGGGTTCCCTTCAACTTGGCAAAACACATTGGCAGAATTCATTAGGGACCGACCACGTCTCTCTGCATGTAATAACGGTGCTGATCTAATGTGTTTTAGTGGTCAGAGACAATCAGGCACCTCGTAAGCTCATATATTAAAAATATATTACCCTGTGCAATAAAGGTGAACCCTCCAACAATGAAGCACGCCGAGGCATTTCCCCGCCAACACATAAAGGGAAAAATAAGGAAAACACTGCTGAGTGAACACTGCTTCAGCCACTTGTGAAGCACACCTAGTGAATAGTTTGTACAAGGTATACTGACTTATTCAAAACAGCACTAAGCACTCCAACCAGACACTAAGATATCACGATTCCAGTGCAACACATAAATGCACCATGGGCAGGAAAGAGTGGGGGCGAAGGTACATACTCTCACACTAGACGGCAAGAGCTCTTTGGAATATGTCGTACAAGTACATCACCAGAACATCTGTCCCTTAAAAATAGATATAGTATATATTTATATATATTTATATATATATATTTTTATAAGCAACATCTGTGTGTATACGAGTAACCGTGATCTTCATACTCTCAACAAGTATATTAGTAGAAAACTGTCACGCTCTCTATTCAATCTGTTCAAAGCCTCCTGGAACCTTCAGCGAGTGCGGCTGTCTGCTTCTGGCTTGTTGGTCCTTCAAGCAGCATGCCACCATGGCTGTACTTGTAATGTAGTGTAGCATATGGCAAAATGCAAAGACTTTTCCACGGGCCTCCTCTCGGGTCAAATGTACCTTGCACAAAGAGTCAGAACAAAAATAAGCAAAGCACAGACATCTGGCTTCAGTGAAACAATAAATACAACAACAACCTAGAGCACCGGACAAGGAAAGGCGTGCTGTTGCTGGATCAGACTTCTGCACTGTTCTTGTGCTGATGGGATTGCACGTGCTTGTCGTATTGGTCCTTCCTGTAGAAGATGCGCTCACACTCGCCACACGAGTGAGTGCTAAGGCCAAGATGTTGCCTTCGGTGCCGCTTCCAGCTGCTGTAGTGTGTGAAGACTCGCTTGCAGTCGTCGCACTTGAGCACCACTTCGGAGGAGCTGCCCCCACCGGCTGTCCCTTGGTCACTAGCAGGGGAACCTTTGGATTCGCGTTCATAACACCCTGGGTCAGACAGAGCCTGGTCATCTGTCTCACTAGCGCTGTTCTTGCCGAACACTGGGTCAGTGTTTTTCTCCCACGGGTAGTCTGAACAGGTGAGAGGAGATCTTCTTTCCCCAAGAAGTGTCTTGAGAATGTTGCCATTGCGATCAAATGTTGATGAAGGGTTCCGTCTTTTTGCTGTAGTGAGTGCCGAGCGGAGCTGTGAATACGGTTCAGAAGTTTCTGACTTTATAGGAGTCATAGTGAGTTCCCCATTTTTTGGCAAAAGCTCAATGATGTCCTTGGTCAGCTGCTCTTTAACTTCCCCATTGAGTGAAGCACTGTCTTTTTTCTGAACCGTATGTCCAATGGGTCCACGTGGAGGAAAGCCTCTTTTTGCTTCTTCAATGAGGATTTCACTTCTTGTCTTTACACGCCTATCAGCCGCTAAGTTGAACGATTCTCCGTTTGGCACAAAATAATTTTGTTTACCATCACCACTCTTGGTTGTTCCGTTACGGCACCAGTTTCGAAAGGCTTCTCGGACATTTTGAAAAGGCTCAGAGTTTCCCACAATGGGCAAATGGGTTTTAGCAGAAGTCTCAGGAACTACAAGGCTTCCCACCTTTGACATATGGGATAGCACATGCTTCTCCATAACATCTTGTGGCCCACACGCATCACAGGCATCGCAGCGAAACCAATCTACCATGTGATGGTTAAGCTCCTGGTGCACATGTGCATTGTGAGGATCATCAAATGTTCGCAGGCACAAGTTGCACACTGACTTATCGCTACAAACATGCATCGAATCACCAGTTGGTTCACAGCATTTTAAGCAATGGTTTCCACCGTGCAGTTTTTTCTCTACATCAGAAAAGTAAATGCCATTTCCTGAATCACCAACAATATTAATGATGCTGTGGACTTCTCTAAAATGAGTTGTCATCTGCTGTAAATCACCAAAACATTTTTGGCACCAACCACAATGGTGTCTCTTGTTATGTTCGCAAGGATCCTTATCTATGCCTACTTTAGCGCAAGTTACAAATTCGTCTAAACTTTTTTTCTCAACATCTACGTTACTCATGCCTAGCTTGCTCTGGGCTGATATGTCAATGCTTGGCAGCATAGTGCTGTGTTTATCAAGAACATGCTCCACAAGTGCATTTCCATCTTCTAAAGTTAAATCACAGCAGCAACAAGTGTGGCTTTGTGACTGCACCAACTCCTTATGCACAGATTCAACATGCTTACTAAGCATTCCAGTATCTTTGAAACAGCGTCCACAGTAACGACAGATGTGTACGACCATATGCTCCTGAAGGTGCTTCTTGGTAGGAAACTTGGCAGAGCATAAAGTGCAGACCTCTAAAGCCAAAAAGCTGTGAGGCATGCCAGACACCCCACCTTCATAATCTTTTTCATCCTGACTAGAAGAATCTCTACCCTGTTCCAAAGTTTTCGAAATGGCAGACATGTCATCCTTACACTGATGGTCATAGTAAGATTGTTCATCAGGAAAGAACTGAAAGCACACTAGGCACGTATATTTGTCAGCAGCAGAGTTGAGGGAATCTGCATCCCCATTCAGGCCAACAAGAACTGTGTCTTCGGAATTGGCATCACAGTCCTGATTTCCTTGGTCAAGTTTCTTAGAGCAAAGCACAGCTTCCTCAGCTGTCTGCTGAGATGGTATCTGGCCCATAAGCTCAGGCAGCATGGTATATTTTGATGGTCTACCTCTTCGAGAGCGAACTACAGTATTCTTGTCATACTCCTCTGGGAGCTTAGAATGTGAAGATAAAAAATGGGAAGACAAATCAGAAGCACCTTCAGCAATATGTCCACAGACAAAGCACTTGAACGGGTCACCAGAAAGATGCTTCTTCTTGTGAGTGGTCAATGACTCGGAGCGGAAGAAGCTCATGCAGCAGTGCTCACAGGTGTAGGGACGCACACCTGTGTGCATCTTCTTATGCCTCAGATAGCTGCTACGATTAATGAAAGTCTTTTTGCAGACTTCACAGAGAAAAACGCCTCTCTTGGTAGGATCACAAAGTCCAGTACCTGGAATTGCTGGACTAAAAGCAGAACCTGTTGCCAACTCCGCTGCTTTGGTTTCCTTTTTCACTTTCTGTGCTTCTGAAGACAGCATGCCTTGGAGGCTGAACTCTGACAGCATGCCATGGAAGACTTCTTTAGCCACCTCTTCAATTCGAATTCGCTTTGTGTCGTCCACTTCAGGTGTGGGTGCCTTTGGGGCCCAGACACGCTTTCTTCCATGCCTATCCTCCTTGTGTTTCATTAACTGAGCCTTCGTCCCAAACGCTTCAGAGCACAAATTGCACATCCACTGGTGTTTAGTTCCATTCATTGTTTTGGCACTGCCTGTATCTCCGTTGTCAGCTGGACTAGAATCTGTGCTCTCCTTGATTGGCTGGAGGGACAGTGAGTCTAGCACAATGGTTTCAGCGGGTGGCTTTGCAGCAGTGTCACCCGCAAGATCAACGTCACCTGTAACACCAGTGGCGAACCGATGCTTTGTGCGAATGTGCTCTTTTAGGGTGTCACTGTTCTTCAGCCACATCTCGCAGACGGTGCACTGGCACATGTTCTGCATCATACTGTTGTGGATCTTCTCATAGTGCTTTATCCAGAGGTAGCGCCGAAAGAACTGCTTCCCACAAATGTCGCACGTGTACCGATGCCCACAGGAATGCATGCGTAAGTGTCGGCGGTAGCTGCCATAATTTGTGAACGTCTTGGGGCACAGCTTACACAGGTGTAGGGTTTTGCCATCAGGCAATGAACTCGTTGAAGGAGAGTCCTCTCGAGTGGGAGTTTCTCTGTCTGCTGCGTCCTCAGTTATCTCCATGGTGGAAGAAGCTTCGCCATCTTTGGCTTTCTCTGGTGAAGGGCTTTCATCTCCCTCAGATTCTCTTGAAACCGAGTAGTCCTCTGAGAAGCATTCCAGGCAGTGCTCCTGCAGTTCTGTTGGGCTGCTGAAGGACGTCCAGCAAAGGCCACAAACATGCTTTGGCGCATCACCTCCATCACTGGCATTGCTGCTGCTGTTGTTTTTGCTGCTGCCAACGTCCATATTGCCATCTGGCATGATCTGCAGAAAAAAAAGTATGCATCAGTTAATGCATGTTGGGGTAGAAAACATAAGATGCAGCTAAAGACACAGTACGATTCGACAATACGCACAGCAAACTTACAACAGTTTAAAGCATCTTTCAGACAATACCAACACTAATAATATTGCATTTGTCTGCTTCTTACGTTACAATAGGCTCTCATTAAACGGAACCTGAATGGACCATTAAAATATATCTCATTTAAGGCTGTAATATACTAGTATGAACTAATCGTGTTAGAGGCAGTTGTTACATTTTGGCAGCAGTTCCGTTTAAGAGATTCCTGTTTACTGAGTCTACTGTATTTCACTTCAACTAAAACTTCTGATATTACAGCCCTGCTATGAACACCATTTAGCTTCAAAGATTAAATCAGCAAAGCAATACCAGAAGTAGCAGAAACTGTTTCCTCTAATAACAGACACACGATCCTTTCTAAACTTTTTTTACTAAGAAGGCATGATACTCAAAGCACAGCTAACAAGTGTAACGATGATGCACTAGTTGGTGCTGCGCTTTACCACTCAGCATATTTCAAGAAGCAATGAACACTTTTTAACAACAGCCAGTTATAAGCATGTTTTAATCTTTTCTGCAATCTTCTTTAATTGCCTAAAGCATATCAGTTGTGAAATTAAACACTGCATAACAAACACGAGTCATAAAACGAACGTGAATGGCCAAACAAACTAAATGCTGCTATAGCTCAAATGTTTTGTATTGCATGTCTAGCCAACTTGCCCAGAAAGTGAGTTCTATTCAAAATATCGAACTTTTTAAACTTATAAAAAATGAACTGAGGAAGTTCCACATTGTTTCCCTGTTTGTCGACCTCACACATGGCAAAATAATGGGCACATAGAATAGCCACTAATGGAAAATGCTAACACAGCTTAGGCTGCCCAGGATTTACTTCTCTATTATGCTATTAGTTATACTGTTGCTACTGTATTCTGTTATGCTAGTTCCAATATTTTGAATATCAGAAGAGAAATTAAGTCAACTTTTAATTTAATGTCTTTGCAATGAAATGCTGGTGCATCAGTTTTAAATTACAAATTTCAATTTTTTTTTCTCGCTAGGGCCACCATGGTTCACAAAAAGAAAAGATGATCAAGGTTGAAAAGTTTAGCAGGCATAAATATTGTGCAATCCATCAATACAACCATAATATAACTAGAAACAAGCATATTCCATCAATATCTGTGCAGTCATGGGCAGACTTCAACCCAGTTCTGATGCCTGGCCTTCACTGCTGCATCTTTGGCAAGAATTTTCTCATGAAAGGAATACTTTACTTTTGTTCGAATACTTAGGTGCATGAGGGACTTCTCAATCTAACTGCGCCTCTAATGATATCTTAACTGCTGCAAGCATATGCACAAGTAGGAAAGCTTCCCTTTTCTCTGAGAATCAAGACAATATTTAGGCCTGTAATCAGGGCCTTTGGAAATTGTGTTGCAGTTAATGCACAGTCACATATGCAAAGCCATATTTTAACATTACCAGGACGACAGGAGCAGCACCGATTACAAAACTGCATAAAGTGAAGTTTCCCTTGCAGTGCATAAACATGCAGACTTTGTGGCTCGCTACAGCGACGGATGAAAACAACTGTGGTTGAAACCCTGCCTTTGAAGAGCTGGGTTTGTCAGCAGAAATTTATAACATGAAAGCACAAACAATGTAAGCGATTGCTAGGTTCAGAGTTGCCAGGTGCTACTGAGCTAACAATCAAACAATCATCACAGAAGAAGCCTAAAAGACGTGGAAATTTCAATTAACTCTCCCGTGCTTTAAGATATTTTTATTTCAAATTAAAACAATGTCCCTCGAATATGAAGGGGAGATGAAAAATTACATTCATTGTCTTGAAAATATGTGCAACTGTGAGCGAAAGCACAAATTTACTTTTTAACATGGTCTCCATGCATACCAATTCAGTCAAATGCATATTTGCCAGTTCATGATTAACATTACTTGTCCATCCATGAACATGCACTTGGCTTCCACACTCAACTACTCGATGATGAACATATTAACTAAAATAGTTATATTTTGAGAGCAATTGTAAATGAGCCCAAAAAGCACAATGAGTGACTGGTAAACTTTTTATGCAACACCACGAACCAAAAAGGCCCAGTTCACTAGCTTTTCATTGAGCCTAACTGGCAACTATGATTGGGTTTCACTTTTTTCCTGTCTGTTTCTGTTGCCATACTACGAAGCTTTTTTTGTGAAGTCCGCAAGTGAATAGCTTGTATTTCTTAGTGGTGCATGGTGCGTGCGTAATAATGTCCTACACATATCCTACTTCATCTACTATAGAGCAACCCACCGCGGTGGTCTAGTGGCTAAGGTTGCTGCTAAGGCTGTTGCTAAGGCTGCTGACCTGCGGGTGATGGGATCGAATCCGGGCTGCGAAAGCTGCAATTTCGATGGAGGCAAAAATATTGTAGACCGGTGGGCTCAGATTTGGGTGCACGTTAAAGAACCCCAGGAGGTCGAAATTTTAGGAGCCCTCCACTATGGCGTCTCTCATAATCATATGGTGGTTTTGGGACATTAAACCCCAATTATCATTCAATCATTCCCACTACAGAGCGTAATATATCTCTCCTCAAATGTTCGCAACTCTGTGCTTGAATGTTAAACTATATTGATGTCAAGAGTAATTGTGACGTGGTTTCTGCTATAACTTTTGCAGAAGAGCGATTCGTTAACTAGTCTAATTAAGTTTCGGTTCTGTGTTCTTATGGTGAAGAAGTGTAGAAAGCTACCAGCCATTTGAACCACTGGGGGGACTATAACCAAAATTTTTCAAGACAAATGGTTGCTGGTGAAAGCATATATGATAAACTGAATTTTCACAAATGAAGCACACATAGCATTAAAAAAAAGGGGGGGGTAGCATGTTTATTACGTTCATTGTAAATCTCTGTCAAGAATGGGTAAGAGCATTGGCTAGTAATCATTTTAATGTTTTTTTTGTCTGGAAATAAATTTTTATGAGGGCAACTCTAACACATTTGTGTTATAAAATACAGCAAGCTGGATAACATTTCCAACCTCCTATACACTACTTTTGGCTATTCTCGGGTTTTCTGCATTAAATACCTACCAATTGTTACGTGCCTATTGTGGAAAAGTGGCAGCATATGAGAAACTTCGTTTGAAAATTGCTATGTGTTCTACAATACAGGCAGAAACAGCAAATAATGAGACTGCATGCTAAACGAGCATGTGTTACATGTGCCATTCTAACAACACAGTCATAGCAACTGCTATTCCAATAACTATTGTACCGATGTGA
Source organism: Rhipicephalus annulatus (assembly GCA_013436015.1). Classification (NCBI taxonomy): domain Eukaryota; kingdom Metazoa; phylum Arthropoda; class Arachnida; order Ixodida; family Ixodidae; genus Rhipicephalus; species Rhipicephalus annulatus. The sequence goes on along the minus strand of WOVY01015038.1, from coordinate 80,623 downwards.
AAGAGACCCTCAGCTCTGCTTCCTTGAGTGGTAGCATTCCTAAAAATAAGCTTCACAGCCTGTCCGTAGTATATAAAGGTAGCCTGTTGTCTTAAACTTATAAAAATCAATACTTTCACCACAATCAATAGCAGTACAGCTCAATTGGCTCAACAAAGGTAAAAGTAATCTTGCAATCAGCCTAAGCAAGTTGGTCCAGTTTATAGAGTAATGAGATTTGTGTCAGTAGATAAGTAGACAAAGAATTGATTGCTTTGGTTTGTGGGGTTTAACGTACCAAAACCACCATACGATTATGAGAGACGCCGTAGTGGAGGGCTCCGGAAATTTCGACCACCTGGGGTTCTTTAGTGTCCCCCCAAATCTGAGCACATGGGCCTACAACATTTCCGCCTCCATAGGAAATGCAACCACCGCAGCAGGGATTCGAACCCGCGACCTGCGGGTCAGCAGCCGAGTACCTTAGCCACTAGACCACCGCGGCGGGGCAAGTAGATAAAGAATTATCTAATGACACTGTTAAATATGAGTGTGAGATGTAGCCAGGGCCTTGAATACTGTAATACATACTTTTTCAAAACAAAGTTGGCAAATAGTGAAAACAGCATAGCAATTATTGATTATCATTCCGCTTGGCAATTTGCAATGGTGCAAACATCAATACTTTAAGACTGCGGTCTAATGCATCCCTCTTTGTATACAGGTACATGAATTCGAATAGAAGTTGATAAGTCTGACACTGCTAAAATATTCACAATATCGAGGACCTATGTATAATGGTTACACAAAGAAATAGCACCAAGACTACTCTCACAAGTAACTGGAACATCATAGAAGTGACTCACGAGATACTGCATGGTAACCTTTATATACAGTCAGAAAAACAGTCAAGCCATTAACCATGCAAGATTTTGAATACCTTTAAGCGAAAGCTATAAATGTTGAGCATATTGGGAATCGAAATATTTGAACCTCTTTTTGAAAGGAAGAAAATGACAAAAAGAATCGAAAAATTTTGAACACGCCAGACCCGCACCAAGCATACATTAAATTTTTCAGTGAACTGTTCACATTTACTGACAAATCGTTACCTCAAGCCCACCTTCGAAATTAGTAGAAACTACAAAGACGTGCCCTCCAACATAATCACCCTCCTACCTACAGGCAAGCTACGTGAGGCCAGCTGCCATCTGTTTCATGGAGCCCACAAACCTGCAGCACATCGCCACACTGTCCAAGGTACGCATGACGCTCAAAGCTGGGTCAGCAGATGCACGCGCTGAGCCTCTCTGTCTGGCTAGCCTGGCTGGACCTTTTTCTTTCTTTGTCACCCTCGCCCGCACCTGTGCATGGTACCCGTACACCTGTGCCCTGTTTTCTGCGCTCCCTTGTTGCTTAATGCAAGAACTGCGTATATGCCAGAGATATGATGCCTCCTGTACTCTGAAATCACTTTGTGCTGCTATCACTTTGGAAGCAGCCTTCCTCTTGATGCCTTTATTTGAGAGCACTCCATTTTATAACTAGACCCAACAGAGTCGAGTATTGTTCAACAACAATAATAATATGCCAGCAAAAGGAAATAAGGGAAATGGTGATGAATACATTAACAAAGACAAAAAAATGCAAACTTGACCGGTTGGTTGGGAGTAGATGTCATTCTTTAGTAAGCATTTCTTCCAGAATACAGATACTGGTGCCATGTTGCATGTGTTATCAAACAACGTAAATGTGGTGACCCCAGCAATTCCGATTAGAAATGCAAGAGACTTAAGTGCTGTGGAACAACACTGTTTTGGTAATTATGCACAAATAGTTGGAACACTATTACTTCAAAAATTCACACTAATGTGATGCCGCAATACCAGTCATTTGCAACACTCACATTGTCATGCATGGCACCAATCGGAGAACTCACTACATTAATAATGGATGAAGTTTAACATCCTAAAGCCATGATATGATGATGAGGAATTCAGTAGCAGAGGGCTCTGAAAATTTTCAACACCTGGGGTTCTTTAAGGTGCACCTAAACCTAAGTGCACGGGCCTCAAGCACAGTGATGTTCCATGCGAGAAACTTTTCCTTTTTCGGTAAAATTTTGCCTGTTATTTTGAGACAAAGGGAAAAAGGGAATTTTCGTGATACTGCAGAGAATTTCAGGAATGGTTAAATTCTCTTATGATGACCGATGATTAGCGGTCACAGGGTGCCTTCCACTGCTGTAATCGGTCCTGGCGCACGCACCACGTAAGCATAGCCCATGAGATTTGTTTCCGATATTTACGGGGAGGGTTCTGCTGTTTCACATGAAGCCCAAAATATGCAGTGTACTAACAGATATGATTTCTAGTCATAACAGATATGATGGGCTAGCCATGATTTCTAAAGGCCCCAGTACATTAGACACGTGTAATTATAGTATGTGTGTATGGATGGGGGTGGAAAATACTACTGTTGTGCAGAGAAATATGCTGGAAATTTCATCAACATTTGCAGGTAGAAATCCCCAAAATAGGGAATTTTCATGTCTCTTATTGGGAATTCTTTGGCGTAGTACGGAACATCACTGCTCGAGCATTTTCACCACCATCAGAAATGCGGGATTCGATCTCGTGACCTGTGCAACTCAATGTAGTGACTGCTGAAAAATTTCACAAATAATCGGTGTATAGTTACCTAGCAGTGGAATTTGGCATCGCTTTATACTGCTATAATTAATGTACAACGCACCCAGAGGTGACTTTGTAAGTACATAGTCACACAATATTCCAATTCCGTACATTCTGTCAAGCACGAAAAAAGGCATGTTCTTCTTCATTTCCATTTCTGCTCCACCCTCGTTGCAGGAAAGTTAGGGCAATCAAGCATAAGCAACAAAGAAGCACAACCCTGCAATTTCTTTCTATAGGACCAGTGAGAACTAATGCAATACGAACACTTTACAAAAGCCAAAAATAATTTTAATACTGTGGTTTGCCACTCTGTAGAAGACAGTAAAACCAGTTTGTTCACTGCAACTTCGTTGTTCATATTGCATATTCCATAATATAGGGGCAAAAAGAGCATGCTATGCCTGTTGAACGAATCCTAGCTGAAATCAATTTTTTTGTGATTTAACTATCTGCACACTGCTATCTAAGAGTTCGGTTCTTTACATTTAAAAAGGGTGCTATACAGTACACTAGGCAAACTGCACCATTCAGGAGACAAGGCAAAAACAAAAATTATGTATCCTGTGGAACAAAATAATAATAAGGAACAAATGTGCGCTGAAGTTAAAATTTGCAGGTTACTGCAATCGGGTAACTGCAATTAAGAGCTGTAGGCTGCAACTAATTAAACCACTTAATGTCGCCACATTATGCATGATTAACTGATTACTGAGGGTACGATAAAAATCAACGATAGCACGCACCTCAAACCAAGAGATTTACGCTGGCAAGGGTAAAAATTTTTTTAATAAAAAATAAATAGAAAGAAAGACGTCCATAAACCTATGTACGAAACCACAGCAATCTGGCCAGTTGGGAAGATTTCGCAATTATTTGCTCCATTAATCGAAGATCGTCACTTCGAAGTCGTTTTTCGTGAACACTCACTCTGCCGTTCGCACTGTTGATTATTCACCTCGCCGATCAATGGAGAACAGTATATATATATATATATATATATATATATATATATATATATATATATATATATATATATATATATATATATATATATATATAAGCTCGGATGAGCAAGTGTGTGAAGTTTATATTATGCGCACAGTTTATGAAGCTAGCACGTAGCGAACGCGTCGGCAAAACATCCGCACGTACGCGAAAGAATGATCGTTCCTCAAGACTCTCCCTTCCTGTGAAGGAAGACACGCGGACTCAATCAAATCCGAAGGAAAAAGGAACTCACCGGTGCGGTTAGAGTGGCGATAAGGGGGCGAATTAAAAGCAATCCTAAGCGGAACGACGTTATCAATCACTCCAGGTAACGGAGAGAAATGATGAGAGAAGAGGCCAGGGGGGGGGGGGGGGGCTTTCACTACCGAAGAGGTAATGGGGGGCACCATACACGAACACCCACTTATGGACCGGCGCGGGAGCACACGGTAAATACGGCGTGGCCCATTAATTATGCCGGCTGGCCGCCGCGCCAGCACGAAGCGGCATCGCGCGCCGGTAAATGATGACCAGCGATCAGCGTCCGCTGCAGAGCGCGAGCCGATCGCCAGGGCTGGGCCGGAGTCGCCATCATAACGGCACCAGCGCGGCGGCTAGTGGTCACGGGGTCCCCCCGAGCGGCACTGGCCACGAGAGGAGCACTCACCTTGGCAGCGGCTCGCGGCAAGACTGGTCGCCGAACCACCAAGACGACGACGCGCAGCTCGTCTCGGACCGCACATAAGTAACACGGCGGCGCTCGCTGGTGGTAGGCCGAAAATTCGCCTCGTCGTCTTCGGTGCCGCCGGCGCAGACTCGACCGGGCGCAGCGGCAGTCGTCGTTCGCCAGCAACACCTGTGCCTCGCCGCCGTCGCTGCCTGCGGCCGCCGCGCGCCACCCCCGTGAAGCAGCACCACCCTGGTAGTCGTGATCGCTGGCGCCATCTAGCTAGCGCCGCGAACCCAGATGGCCGACCGGTTTAATGCGCCACGAGAAGAAGCACCGGCGTCGAGAGGGCGAGGAGGTGCACGCACGCTGAACCACGGGGCGAGAGAGGAGGAGGAGGCTGTCCGCGCACACTTGCTCGAGCTCGGGCGCCGCTACTCGGGGCTGGAGACCACGCGGCCAGAGCTCGAAGCTGGCGAGCCGAGCGGCACGACGCTTGCGCAAGGGCCGCCTCACCTCTCGCGGGCGGCAACCGAGAGGCGGACTGCTGCAGCACGCCGCGATGGCCACTGCGCCGTCGGTTGTCGACATCATGACAGCGGGCGACGCCAGCAGCGCGCTCCGCTCCGCGCGCCCTACCGTCGCGAGATTGCTGCGCGCTTGCTTGTTTGTGCTTTGCCTCGAGACAGCGGCACTGCTACGACTGCGGCAACCGCAGGAGGCGAACTGGTGCGGCGGCGTTGCGACGCCTAGCTGGCTTCGCCGAACCTTGGCATTTTGATTACGGCCCGTCGAGCTGCGACGCAGGCATGCATGGCCCGCGCGCGTGTATGGTGCGGTGTCTTGACGTGACGGCCGGATGTGGTCCATGGCCGGGTGGCACCCTCCTGACCGCCGCTTCCCCAGAACCTTCTGCGTGCGACAGCTTGGTACCTTACGTAAGCCGAAGAGAGTCATGCAAAGGCGCTTCCCACGTGACCTTTCGCACTCTGTGGCCGTTTGCGCTTTATGAGCTGCACACGCACTGACAAATCGAGACCAGTGACATCTCAAAAGGAGGACCTGTAAACGCCACCGTGGTGACATTGCATATCACCTTCAAAAGCTTCGTGTATGAAAAAGAAGCAAGTTGGAGTCATTTGAAGTGCTCTGTAATTTGCTGCTCCTGAAATAGAACTTTCTGTATTATTACTACTTACGTTTAAAGAGAGGATAGTGCATATGTGTGACGCAGCCATTTCCTCTTCTCTTGCATATTAGTTATTGCGAAATTTTACAAATAGCTTCTATATGGTGGACCATTCATGCTCTTACGTCCCAATACTTCAATACTAAGAAGTATTCACGCAGCAGAAGAGCTCCCGAAACGGAAACATTCACGCAACCGAAATGCCCGTGGGTAACAGCACAGTTTACCGATGTGTTCACTCGTGAGACACTAGACATGTGCAATTAGTGTCCTAATTACCACGCTCTAAACGCAACTTTCATGTTCGATGAAACAAATGCTACATAGAACACACAAGCACGACCGGCATGTATTCAAGAGCACCTGTTAATAATAACTGTGCGAGGAACAATTCTTTTCTGTGATTTAGTACCTTTGTGATATCTTCTTCCCGCCAAAAAAGCCTATAGTAATTCGCGCGCCTGAATGTTTCAAGAACGTTCTTCCATGCACAATTACTCTTCCTCCAGGCCAGATGCAGATACCAGCATCCTTCTCATTGATCCCGTGCACAAGCGTGGGGCAGTGATGGCTCATGACACCGCAGTTGCCCATGGGTTGGTCGTGCGACCAAGAGATTGGCGATGGTACAAAGTTTCCTTGCAGTCATTCGTCTTAATCGGTAACGGCGAAGGTCATTAACTATTCGTGTCTTCGTTAATTTTATTGCCAAAAAAAAACACGCTGGGGGACACGATGTGACTTAAGGAATGCGCAACATAACACGCACGACACCTCATCACTCGTAGTAAAGTCCGCAGACACGGGAGGACATGTGTCACCTTCGACATTGTCCCCGCTGTGCGCACGCCTAACGCCGACGTCACTTCCTGTCATGGCCAGTCAACGCTGCTCTTTGGAACCCCTGGGAGCGAGTGAACAATGCAAGCTCTTCGTCACTCTCGCGCGGGATGTATTGGCTGGCTCTCCCAGAACAATGGCCCGCACGAGCTCAAAAATCTTCCGCGGTGCCAAAGTCGCGCTACTTGAGATTTCAAAGGCTGAAGACACCGGCGCTCGAGAATTAAAAACAAAAACAAAAAAGGACTACTTGTGCAAGTTTATTTGCTTTTTTTTCGTTTTCTCGCTTTCTTGCCAACCACCGTGTAGCTTAGGGGCAAAGGTATGTCGTCGCTAAACACGTCTTCCATTGCCGAACATGACGGTCGTGATATAGGGGCAATATGCAAGAACACCCAGTGTAAATTTAGGTGCACGTTTAAGCACACCAGGTTATCGACACTGATCCGTAACCCTCTCTCTCCCTCCATACACTACTCCTAATCATTACCATGCCTCAAAACGATATCTTGGTTGTGGCACGTAAAACGCCAGTCATTATTATTTTGGTGCTCGTTGAAGAACACAAGGAGACCACAATTCTGAGTTCTTCACTACGCGGCGTGCCTCATAATAGTACTGTGCTTCTGACACGCAGAACCCTGTGAATGAATTAATTTAGTATTTTTTGTTTGTTTGACTTCGCGCCCCTCGCATGCTTGACGCAGTTGCGTGTTGGCATCCCCGACGTGGTTTTCGGAAAATGCCATGACACAATGTGTGAGCAGTCTAGGATGGATGGATGGATGAACTTTATTGGGTCTTCCGGAACGCGCTTTTAGCACGTTGCGGGCCGCTGCCACGTCGGAACAGAAAGACCAAGTCTCTCTGCTGCATAGCGGGACCATTGCACTGCAGTTCGAGTCCGGAGCTTGTAATATAGCACCCTCCAATTTGGACGGCGTGATGACTTCCCCACAGCGTGACGTGGAAGCGCAATGAAATAGAATGCCCCGTTTTTTATTCTATAAAGAAATAATATATCTTTGTGTTATTACATGCCGCAGAAAACGTCACAAGTTGTTATAGAACATACGGGCGCGTTGCTATTACTGGAGCTCCAATATACGAAGAATGGCCGATACATCCAATACGTGCCGTCAGAACTGGTCCCCAGCTGCCAATTCGTAATCCTTGTAATAAGACAATTCTTCGGAAATGGGTATATTTGTTCGGCGCACAGGAAACGTTTACTGAACTCGCACGAGAAACAAAAATTTTGTAGCGGTTAAAAACTGCTACAAAGGGTGCTTTCACCTAAAAACACACCCCTGGGTGAGGATTTATCTTGATTCTTCAGCGTTTCATGTCTTGTTTCGGAGAAGGCTGTCTGTTTCAATGTTTATCTTTGTGAGCTTATACTGAAGTGCAGTTGTTGACAATACCCAGTTTTAACCCATTCCAGTGCGTATTTTTACCGTACCACCCCCTGCTGCCGAGGACGCCAGTTCCATTCCCCTTTGCGTTCCCACGGCGACAGATTGCTCTGTGCTTTTGCGCTGTGCTTTTGGGGCACGAATAATGAAGGTAACGAAACGATCGAAATCACTATGTGAGCAAGGTTTTCAGGTCCAAAACAAAATAAAATAGTCATAAAATTAAGAAGTAAGCCAAAGAGTAGCCAAATTAAGCAAATGGCAGCAAATTTAGCTAGAAGTATCCATGCTTGTGTGAAAACAATTGCGACGTTGTTATTCAAGAGAATTTTCCTTTGTGTGTGTGGAAATGTACAGCGAAAACCCTTCGGAATAATAATTTTTGAGACTAAAGCATAAATTACTGACTTAAGCAATCATTTTGTGCCGCACAATTAAGTTTGTTAGACTGCTGCCAAAATGACATTCTCTTCACGCGTCTTACGTGAATTTTCTTAATAAGGCTAGAAGTTCCAGGGACAATAAAATCAGTACTGCAGCACGGTGATCAAAATCACATAAAGAATAAATTGTACTCACTTTCGCAATAGTTTCACTCTTGATGACGAAGTCCGAGCCATTATTATTCCCGAGTCGCATACCACATCTAATCCTGAGAAACGACAAAAGCATTTTTTTCAAATACCCGACATCTAATGTCGGTGACTGCAGAGCATCGTGGATGCTGAACGCTTCCGGTTGTCCTGTTCGCTTCCAGTTACACTTGCAAGTCACCTTCAGCAATTATTGGTTTTCGAATTAAGGTGCCGTGCAACAGTTTGTCCTTGAGTCCTATAGCTACACACCCAGAGGTCTTTTCTTTTGTGTGACGGAAGTGCTAAATTCCGTTTTAGGAGCTGCAAACGCACCTTAGTCACCATGTTGTGACAGCGGCGGTAGCGTCACAAGATATTCAAAATTCAGTTCAAATCGAGGCTACAAGAAACTAGCCAAAAAGTAGCCAATATGCGTTTTCTACAGAGGTAGCCAAACTGGGGAAAAATAGGCAAACCTGGGTACTCTGTATGGAAGCAGCAATAACTTTCGTTACCCGTAATCCTCTGACGTTACCGCACGTCATTGATTTGTGGAGTTTAACATCCCAAAAGCACGATATGATTATGAGAGACGCCGTAGTGGAGGGCTCCGGAAATTCCGACCACTTAGGGTTCTTTAACTTGCACCCAAATCTGAGCACACGGGCCTACAGCATTTCCGCCTCAATCGGAAATTACGTTACCGCACCTTCCCTACATTTCCAGTATATAGTTCACTTCACTTTTTTTTTCTTATTTCACCACTGTCGTGATTACACTAAGAGCACGGTGAGTTGTCCCCACATTCATTCAGCTGTCCCCACATTCAGCTTCATTCAGCTGTCCCCACATGCTCAGTTTCAAACTGCTCGAACGAATTATATAGCTTCATTTGTCGTCCACGTCTATAGCCGGCCTTCCGCATTACGTAACGACCTACTTAGATTTGTTTGCAGCACCCTAGTGCTACTTCCTATTACAGAATATCCTCACCGCACTTTTTAATCCATGTCAGTTGACTATCCGCTTTAGGTGTTACAATTTTACTAATTTCATATCTTTGCCGAAAAAAACGACAGCATTGCCTTTACCTTCTTGGACGAACTTATCTACAGTGCATGATGAGCTAGAAGTTTACCGGCAAACACACCGTTTCACAGCACAACGCGCCGTCCGGTTAAATGTTCGCTCACTTACATGAAGTCGCTAGGAGGTATACTTCTCGGGTCGAAGCTCTTTAAGCCGTAGATTTGTCCTATGGCTTAAAGAGCTTCGGGTTTGCCCGAAGAGCTAAGGGTTTGTCCCTCCTAGCTCATCAAGGTTCGTGACCGCCCAATTCAATGGCTCATTCAGCAAGTGCGGACGGGTGGATAGACAGGCAGATGGACGAACGGGCGGACGGACGGACAGATATACGCATGCACGTACAGATGCAAAGACAGATGCACGGACGGACGGAAGCAAGAACGAATGGATGGGCAAAAGCATGGAAGCAAGGACGGACGGACGCACGGATGGACGCTTCGCCCCACTCATCATCATTCACTCCGTGCATATGCTCGATTTTTTTTTCCGATGCAAGCGTCTTTCAGAAAGCATTTTATGATTGCCCAAGGCCAACTATCAGTGCAGATAGTTGGCCTATCAGTGCACCAAGCATTTCTTGGCGAACTTCGGGAAATTTCAGCGTATCTATCTATCTATCTATCTATCTATCTATCTATCTATCTATCTATCTATCTATCTATCTATCTATCTATCTATCTTATCTATCTATCTATCTAGCCGTTCCGACTTTTAGCTCTCCCAGCCGTTTGGATAATGGTATCAATACCAAACTTAGTATGACATAACATGACTGTATGACGAACATAACTGACTAGTCATAACATGGAAAGCATGACATGGATGCCATGATTGTTATGATTTATTTACATTTCATGATATTGCTGCTCTTGCGGTGGTTTCTTTGACATGACATGTTTCAAAAGTGGTATGGCATGACATGATTGCATGGCGAACACAAGCGACAGACCCTAACATGAAATTTATGACATGTGTGTCATCTAACAACATGACTACATGCTACGCTCATGATGCGCTTGTGGCCGTTTCGCTAGCGTCACATATGCAAAATTTGGTAAAATGGTACATGAATGGATGACGAAGGTATGTGACTGGTGCAAACATGATGATAATGAGATGCGTGTCATATAACAACATGACTACATGCCACGCTCATGATGCGTTGGCGGCCGTTTCGCTAGCTTCACATGTACAAAATTCGGTATTACGTGACGCGAACGGACGGCATAGCTAAATGACAGATCTAAACGTGATAATCACGACATGCGCGTCATGTAACAACATGACTACATGCCACATTCATGATGCGCTCACGGCCGTTTCGTTAGCTTCACATATGCCAAACTTGTTATTACGTGACACCAATGGATGACGAAGGTATGTGACTGGTGCAAACAAGATAAGCATGAGATGCGTGTCATGTGAGAACAAGACTACATGCCACAGTCAAGGCGCCATCGACGTGACGTGGTGCGCGTGCTCGCCGGCGTTCATTTCGTCGCGTCACGCCGGCGTTGCCACGCTATAGGTGCCGGTCCTGCCATATACTCGCAGGCGCCTGCCGCGCTGCGTTGCTTTGACGCAGGCGCGTTTCAGCGCGTCCGGCATTCCTCCGTCACGAAAAGAAAGAGACGCAGTGGTGCCTGAGTAACGCATCGGCGCGAAATGCAGCATGTTGCATTTCACGCCGGTTGCCGTCGGGCCGCGCCAACGGACGCTGGTCGCGTCTGGCGTCAGACTATAGAGTGCTGACGTTTTGCTAACGTTGCATCGCTGTGCCCAGTGTGCGTCAACGCTACATTGGAGTAAATTGGGCACTTCATGATGCGGCCGTTATGCTAGCTCCACATACGCCAAATTTGGTGTTACGTGACATCAATGGATGACGAAAGTATATGACTGGTGCAAACATGATAATCATGACACGCGTGTGCTGTAAGAACATGACAACGTACCACGCTGTTAGCGTGCTCGTGGCCGTTTCACTAGCTCCACATATACTTAATTTGGTATCACGTGACATGAATAAATGATGAAGGTAAAGGACACATCCAAACATGATAATCATGACGCGGAAGTCCTGTATAACATTATTTACCTCCACCTCGTAATGCTGTACTGATTTTAAAGTGACATATCAACCTTTCTCATTCGTGCTTCACATATCATCGATTCCCACTGTACGTCGGAACTGCCAATTTTTTCTACCTCGTCTTCTTACAACGTAGGGAACTTGGTATCTGTTTTTGCAGGTACGGTCACCGGTCAGATGAGCGTCTCCGCATAGCGCGCACTTCGGTTGCACACATTCGTGTCCGTTTGCGATGATTGAAGTCCCGCACTTCTCACACACTTTTTTAGTCGGCCTAGGGCAGACGTCGTGCTTGTGGCCGATTCGGCCGTAGTTACGGCAAGTGTCGATTTGCCTCTTGTACAGGGTACATCCTAGCAAGTTGGGGTTGCAGTGAACATAGCGGGGTACTTTCATGCCATTGAACAGTACGATCATGGTAGGCGTCGCTTTTATGCGCCTGACTCCGAGCACCATCGGGTTTCTGGGTGTTACAAAAAGGCTTTGCAGCGCAGCTTCAGCCAGATCGGTGTCGATGCCTTTGATCACACCTCTACAGGTATTTCCCGGAGGTGCAATGTAAGCCACGATAGAGTCCTTTTTGTTAGCCAAGATTATTTTCTGCACTTTGCAGTATGCATTGGCATTCGATTCGGAGGGTGTGCTTATAACGAAGATATTCTGCATGGCGTTCGCACACACGATATCCTCCTCGGCTGCCGCTGGGGGCAGCCTGGCAGCCAATAAAATAACTTGCGTGACCTTTAACTGACTGCATGTTCGCACGTCCAGCCCTCCCCCCGGGCGGACGACCACTCGAAAGTGCCATGTGGGCAGGCGCGGTAGCCTGGAGGCTGCGGCAACCTTTCTCAGCTGGCTGACTTTAGCGACGCCAACGTGGACTCCAGTTTGCCTAGCCGAGCGCGTCTCGTGCTGGAAGCGGGTTTTATCTGCGTCGCACTTTCTGTGGGCGGTAATCCGGCCGTTGGACTCGGCATCCTCTTTGGAGATTCGCTCTCCTTCTACCATAGCCTCATGAGGCATGGCCTCCTCGGGGGCCGGCCAAACAAGCGGTCCGCGCGTTCCGCCTTTCCGCGCTGCGGCGCCCGATGCCGCGTATAAGCACAAATAGGCCTAACCCTTGGTGTCGGAGAAAGGACCCACAAAAGAGGTTCCAGTGGACCTACCGTGATTAATGGGGTATCCAGGTGTTCCTAGAAACTTCCCGGAGTTGCTTTAGTATCAATCTCGGAGGGAAAGCATCTCGGATTCACTTGAACAACGTCGGTTGGCGGAACCGATGCAGACGCGTCCGCAAGCCACACCACCACCTAGCGTCCTGTCTAAGGAACGTCGTCGGCGCGAAACGCAGCATGTCGCATTTCGCGCCGGTTGCCACCCGGTCGCGCCGACGGACGCTGGTCGCGCCTTGCGTCAGACTTTTGACAGCTCGCGTTTCGCTAGCGTGGCGTCGCTGTGTCCAGCCCGCGCGTTCGTCAACGTTGCGTCGGAGTATACACGGCCTTTTGTGACGCGCTCGCCGCCGTTTCGCTAGGTTCACATGTACCGAATTCGGTATTACCGGAAGTGAATAACGACGAAGGTAAATGAGACGTCCAAACCTGATAATGATATGCGTTTCATGTGAAATATGACTGCATGCTACGCTCATAGCGCTCTCGCAGACGTTTCGCTAGTTCTACATATACTAAATTTGGTATTACGTGGCGTGAATTGACGACGAATGTAAATGACATGTCCAAACATGATAATCATGATATAGACGTCATGTAAGACGTGTTTACATGCTACGCTCATAACATGCTCGTGGCCGTTTCACTAGCTTCATATATACCAATGTTGGTATCAGGTGACGTTATTAGATGACGAAGGTAAATGAAACATCCAAACATGATAGTCATGACATGGAACGCCATAACTTACCTCCGTTTCGTAACGTTGTGCTGATTTTACTTTTAACTATAAACCTTCCTGATTCGTGCTTCGCATATGCTCGATTCCCGCTGTAGATCTGAAATTTTTTTTTTATGCGTGGCACTCATTATAATTTTTTATCTTGTCAACGGCTACGCAGAGAACGCTAAACCACGGAATGATTCTGTTTCCTTGTGGGTATGGGCAAAAAAAGTTTAAGGTCGTGTAGTGCGAGAACCGTGGGTAGAAACCTATTACGTTTAATATTTAACGAAAATGGAAATGTGCTTGCCTTGACAGGTACTTGAAGCAAAGTGATAACAAGTATTCAAAATAATAGTTGGAAACATAGAACAGTGTTTCAGAATTATCTGCTACATTCTAACCCTTTGCAAACGTCTATTGCGTTGTTTTATTGTTAGTATTACACTGGAACCTCGATGATACGATTCTCCATAGTGCGTTTGTTGGACTAATACGTTTTTTTTTTGTTCCCAGACCACTTAACTTGTGCATTTTCATGGGTTTAATACGACCAAATTTTTGCCTATAGACTTGGATGATACAACTGACAAAGTGGATCTTGACCGATACATATGTAAATCACACGCTTACTTGGTTGCTGACGGACCCTGCATATTTTCCTCCTTTTCCTTTTTTTTTTCAAGACCAATTTGATTCATACGGTTTTTGTGTAATACGTTTTATTTTCCGGTTGTCCTTAAAAACATATCGATGAAACTTCGATCTATTTAGAAGGCAACTTAAGTGAGTTGTCTGTTAACGTCAATTAATTAAGAAAAAAAAGACCGCGAACTCTGGAACTGGAAGCGAGACAGGTCAAGGAATTTCAAGTGCAGTAGGAATGCGAAATAAAAATTGTATCGCGACACAGAGAAAAGAAAAAAAAGCTAAAAAATGAAACAACGCTTATGATGGCAGTGGGGCAATCACAACAAGTGCCGCGGAAGTGCTCATTTTAAAGGCTCAGCGGTCTGTCTGTAGTACTAATGAGGAACAACTGGCGATGAACTTGGATATATAGAAGGAAGAAGAAATGCGACGTTCGAAGCGCTCGCAGCCCAAGAGAGAGAGAGAGAGAGAAAGAGATAAATAGAGAGGAAAGGCAGGGAGGTTAACCAAGCTTGGCTCGGTTGGCTACCCTACATTTGGGGTGGGGGAAAAGGGGAATAATAGAACGGAAAGAGACAGAAAAGAAGAGGAGTAAGAAAGAGAAGCACAACCCGAAATATGTCAAGTAGATTGCGCGCAAAGAGCCCGAAAGAGAGTTGACGCAATCACATCCTTCCCGATCATCACCCACTGCTTCACAGGCTTGGCTTAGACTTCACATTCGCATAACCTTAGCATGAGTCGCACATACCAGGGGTCTCAAACACACTGCCTGGGGGCTGCATGCGTCCCGCGTTCTGCATGGCTGTCTTCATCCCACACTTAATTTTCTCTTTAAGTAAGTACGTTCGGAAGCCACGCGGCATGCCTTGTGTAGAAGCGCTTCTTTTTTCATGAGGCGAATCATGCGGCCATCATTTGCCGAAACACAACTGTAAAACAAAGCACCATACTACAGAATCAGCGTTCAGATTTCAGCCAATCCTGAACGCCGTATATCTTCCCCAGAAATGGCACGCGCATAGATGCGGTAATTGTTTTCCGTCAAATCGTAACGTTTCCTGGCGAATGTCAAAAACTATACTCCCCCATCACCTTTTACGGTATCTCTATTCCGGCTCTTGCGGGACTAAATCGCTTGACGTGCACTCCCCGCCGGCTCAGGTGAGTTCGACGCACCTGGCGTGCACTTTCGCGTTGCCTTATATGAGGCGTGTTTACAGTAGACGGAGGAACAGTGTGTTCGTCGTTGTGGCGGCGACTGGACACAAGTTAATTAACTCAATCGTTCATTCAATCTTTAAGAGCGCTCGTGAACAGCTTCAGTAATGGTGTGCTTGTAGAAAGAAATCTGGTGTGCTTTTAACAAGAAATGGAAAGAAATCAACCAATATAAAAGCTGGAAGAGGAATGCTGAAAAAAATAGATAAACCAAAATAACTAATCATACAAATAATCAAGCAAACAAATATAAAACATCAGTAAAAGGAAAGACATAAAGGACAGAAATTGACATACCGTTGAAACGAGCGACAAAAAATAAAAAAAGAAGAGCCAACACCAGGGCCAAAAACGAAATCACCTATACTTTTTATATCTTTTCCAGGCCTAACTTTATTCACCGTCTTTAAATCTCACGCTATCCTGAAAGGCAGATGGGCGAGGTGGTACGGATTCATCACTGGCTGTGCGGAACAAATAAGTACGTGAAAGAGCCCGACACCGTGAACATATTTAATCAGTTTTTGCACACAAAAAAGTGGCACTTCGAACGATGACAAAGAAATATAGTGATTAAGGGAAATCCAGACTTGTCATTAAACAGCTTGCGTTACGTAAAGATAGGGCTGATGTACTGGCGTGTGGTGAAACTAGGAGCGTGAAGTGTTCTCGTCTTGTACCGAGCGCCTTACGTATACACCACACTACTGAAAACTTTATCGCGTGCACGAAGTTGTACGTACGTTGGCGAACGTGCGCAGCACACCAGCTTGCGTACGTCTGGTCCATATACGGTGGATGTCTAGGCTAAGGTAAGGTCATATTGCACGCTTCCCTTGTATTATTCTCCTAGCAATGGCCCCGACGTGGCGGTCAAGTGGCTAAGGCACTCGGCTGCTGACCCGCAGGTCGCGGGTTCGAATCTCGGCTTCGGCAGCTGCATTTCCGATGGAGGCGAAGATGCTGCAGGTCCGTGTGCTCAGATTTGGGTGCGCGTTAAAGAACCCCAGGTGGTCGAAATTTCCGGAGCCCTCCACTACGGCGTCTTCCATGATCATATGGTGGTTTTGGGACGTTAAACCCCGTACATCAACCAATATTCTCCTAAAAATGGGATTTACTGAGGATTTTCATTTATTTATATATTAGGAGCAAAGCTGCTTAGGCCATCGCGATTTCGGACAGGTTGTCGTCGAGGCTAGTCGTCATTCTTAGTCGATGCGCAGGTGTGAGAGACCTGTGCGAATTACCGTATACAGAGCGTGCATACATAGCTCGCATATGGTTTAAAAGTGTATATGTATTTTTATATCGTGTATAATTTCGTCAATGGAGCTTGTGTCCATTATGAGCATTTGCTTGGCGGATATGAAGCTATTTATATTTCTATTTACATATTTATATATAGTTTCATACTTCCCGCTTGCTTTATATTTCAGTCAGGAGTGGACTGCACATACGAAAATGTTGAACAACCAAAGAAAACAATTTGAAACAAGTCCGCAATCAATACCGATCAGTGACCCACAGCACGTGAAACACTAGAAACAATAGAAAGTAGTAAATACACAAGCGACTGGAGGCGGAAATACTGGCAAGTAATTGCATATATCACACACAAAAAAAGAAAATAAATAAATATAGACACATCGATAAACGGAAAGAAGTGCTTCGGGAAATTACGTTAGATGATATTCTAGAAAAAAAAAACACAGATTGAGCGCCACATGCATTCGCCAAAGGCGAAAGCTATTTTTATTCTCAATTGATGTATTGACTCTCCACTGCCACTTTTCGAAAGCTTTCTGAGCCTAACATGATTACACACACACACACACACACACACACACACACACACACACACACACACACACACATATATATATATATATATATATATATATATATATATATATATATATATATATATATATATATATATATATATATATATATATATATATATTCGTATAGGAGAGAAGACGCACGTACGAAGTTACTTTATTGACGTTTCGGCCGTGGGTCCGGCCTTCATCAGAAACTGTATTCTGATGAAGGCCGGACCCACGGCCGAAACGTCAATAAAGTAACTTCGTACATGCGTCTTCTCTCCTATACGAATAATCTTTCCCGGACCCAGCATCACTTTTGTTTTTGGCATATATATATATATATATATATATATATATATATATATATATATATATATATATATATATATATATATATATATATATATATATTACCAACCGGGCAACAATTTTTCCCGACATTATATTGGATCTCTTCTATAGATCGGTGCACCATAATAAATGTTCAAATTTAAAATTGGGTAAAAAGCCTGACTTTTTATTCACTTCGATAGACCCCCCCCCCCCAATACAGCAAATGGTTCTCCCGTCGTTTCAGTGTATACAATAAAAGTGCACCCCAGAGGAAGTATGATACATCACCATGTTTTTTTTTTTCATTGCTGTAAACAATCGCTGTTATAACGAGAGCTACCCGCCCGCATTTGTACGTGCATATTCAAAAGGAACAACCGGTGACTAAGCGAGGAGTACCGAATATAATGCAAGGCGCCAGAGACAAAGAGCCAGAAACCATATTTGTAGTCCTATATAGAGTTCCTTAAAACTGCCCCCCCCCCCCTTCCGCTGCATAGGGTAGTATACCGGTCCTCTTAGTCTAGTTACCATCCCTGCCTTTCCTTTCCCGGCTATTTCTTCCTTCTTTCCTTCCTTCTTTCCTTCCTTCCTTACACAGTGACCCTGGACGTATGCGTATTCTGGAGAATACTCTGTGCCTGGTACGCTACTGGTCTTCTATGGTGTTTTTCGTTCTAAATTCGAATTCTCGACCGTGGAAGATGTTCTTCGAGTGATGGACGACTGCCAGCCTAGCTCCGGGCATCAGCAGCAATAACTGTCGGACTTATTCAAGATTTATCCAACTATAGTCGATTACAACCTAAGATTAGGTACAAGCCCCAACCACCTTCATCACTGGCCCACCCTGAGAGAATTGTGTTTAGAAAAAGTATTAACGATTTAGAGTAAGAGGTACTCTACTATGGGAGAGCATAAAGCCATCCATTCAGTTGGGCATGTGAGATGTCCGATCCAATCACATGTGCTCGTTTCCTTGACACCGCGCACTTTTGCCAGTGTTGGTCTTGCCCAACAGACACGTGTTCATGCCTCTGGTTTTAAGTCGAAAATGTGATCCTCCTGGCACATTGACTCAGATATTCAGACATCACTGCTCGATGAAATACCATATTTTACGTACGAACGGCGAACGTTTAGCTTGTGATACGCACATGTTTTAATCTGGCATAGAAAATGTACTTAACGTTCAAAATGAACTAGTTTCCATGACGGTGTTATATGATTGAAGAGCTTGCCGCGGTTTGTAGGGTGGAACTTGTAATATTTATTCTTAGGTCGTAAGCGATTGTAGTGAAACAGTAGTTTTATAAAGAAAGCAAGGCCAGATGTCCGATTAAAGTAGTAAGGGCTGCATAAACTATTGTTCTCTTGAAACCTGTAGAGCGCACCTTCATTTGCAAAAAAAAAAAAAGGATTCGGGGCATGCCGTAAAACAGCCGTAACGCTGTCTGTGGCACGTGAGATCTGCACAGGTGCTCTTTCCCCGCAGACTCTCGTGAGCGATAAAGCAGCTGCTGCGCGAACTGTCGATTAATTGTCGCAACACGGAGTTCTGTCGCAACGACCACTTCCTTCTTGTTGATCTTCCAGATCAGCCGAGCTATGCGGTGGTAAGCGCGGCCACATGTTCGCCTCCTTCAGTCGCAGCTAACCACTGCCGTGCGTCGACCTCTGAAGGTTCATCCGATGCCATCTCGACCATTTCCAAGGAACGTCGGCCTCAGTCCTCCAGTTCGCTGACGGACGCGATTGCTCTTGACACTGGCGTACTGGTACAGATGCTTCTTTGTGCACCAAACGGTTCGTGATTATGTCATATCTTGCTTTTTTTAAAGCAAAAACTGATATCACAGCAAGTTGACTTAACTTCTTCGAGTTCCTTGACTTCTCTGTATTACTTTTTTCTATTGTGAAGCTCTGCGATATTTGTGCAGCAAGCTTGAAATGATGGCAAGCACACGAATGCGTGAGGATAGCGGTCGCGTGGGCCACTCGCCCCTTCCTGATCCCCCTCCCAGGAAATCTGTGGTGGTCATTCTCGCTCCGACGTTGCCTCGTTCACTGAGCGGCCGTGATGTGTGTTTAGAAAAAGTGGTTAACGATTTGCCCGAGGCGCCGAGCGCTAGCGACGAGGACGATAGAGCGGACACCGCCGGTCGTTCCGCCGGGGCCTACACGAGCGACACGGTTTACGGGGCCCTTTAAGACAATATTTCTAACTTGCCTCATCAGCGTCGGTGCAATTCGACCATTAGCTCAGCTCGACTGCAAAAGAACATTGTACAGAAAAAAAAATTACCGTTTTTCTACATCGTTACCTCTCTGAATATTTAAAAGGATCGTCAAACACACATGCAATGAAAAAAAAAAACAGAATCCACGCCTCGTCTTCTACAAATTGGCTGTTTTTTCCTGTGAGCTCGGGTTCGTTCGTCCATGACTAATACTACATACTCGAGCACTGCACAGCTGGCTCGCAGTCATTGCTCTCTAATGCACGCAGCTGTCGGGATTGCTCAGCTGCAACCAAAGGCATGTGCGGTCGCTTTCGTTTTGTTAAAATTTACTTCGTTTGCAGTTAGATTTATTTAAAACAATCGCGTATTCTGGGAGCGTTAGCGAGTCTTCATCGCTTCTCTAGCGAGATAACTTCCCCGGCGGAATCTCGAGATGCTATTGATATCGCACTCACAGCTGTCATAATGACTTTTTTGGAGCCTTCGGGCGATTGTCTTGTGCAGACGTCGTCACGTAGAGGTTGATGCTGTGAATAGATTCTTGATAATTATCCTCAGTAGGTCGCCACTATGGCAATAATATTATATGTTCACATTGAAGTGACGAGAATTTCAACGAAAGCGTCAGCGATTAAGTGTCCCCGACAGATGTTTCGTTAATTTTTCTAAAAAGAAAGGTTCACTCGGGGGGAATCGTTTTTTTTGTGTGTGTGTTGGCATTTCATCACAAATAAACAACAAAATAACTGCGTGTGCGGAAAGCCCCCTTTCGCCACCATTCTGAGAAAAAAATATGCATTGTTGCTCGCTGACTTAGTTCACAATAAACCAATTCCCACAAGGCGTCGGATCAGCTGATAATTTGACGCAACACACACTTATCTTTCTATTATCAAGATATTTGAGGCATTCCGCTCGAGCGCCGTCCCTTCTGTCAGGTATACAGAACGACAACACAGCGCTCAGCGGGAGAATAATGGCAGTATCGCTGGGCCGCTGTGGCACGTGTTTTATTTGTTGTGCACTTTTGCGATAGGTATTCCTTTCAGTGGTAAGTCAGACAGAGGCCCTTGCCTCAACTGTAACAAGTTCTTTCTAATAAATAAAATCACTCATTCCTCCCAGTCTGCCTTTGATCTATACTGCTCCGTCATTATACCAGGTGCTTGCAAAATAGAAAGTTGTTATTGAAGGACTTTCAGTTCTCTCTTGTTATCAACTGACCTGATCGGAACGCAACACATGTAATAACCTCCGTAACAACGCTCGACAACCTCCACACCTGTTTCAAGCCCTACATACTGTCCTTTTGGATTCAAAGAATGTACTCATTCATTTGCTTGTGATGTTTTAGTTATCACTTCTTGTAGGTCTTTTGAAATATTTTTTTCTGTTGGGAGGCTATGCTGACCCGCGTGTTCCACGATGAACAACTTTGTGCTGTCCATTTGGCTCAAGGCGCCACCGAGACCTGAGATATAGTCGCCGCCTGAAGAACCGGGGCTCCGGTATAGGCTATAGTCTCCCGGCTCACGCCTACATGACCTTACAAGGACAAAATCAATGTCATTATGATGTGGGCATGTGCCATTATTAGAAACGTATGAAGATATCTCCCATCACGAGAAAACTACGAGGGTATACACTAATCCCGTAATTATGAAACACATTTACAACAATTTGTACATTAACGACTCGCGCACGTATTGCAGGAATAGGCCCACACTAGCGCTTATTCTCTGCAGTGTACAGAACTAATTCACAAAATTAGAGATGCAGCCTCCCATGAGGACCTTCGGGTGCATTGGCGGACCACGTTGCTGAGCTCAGGACTGGAAAAGTAACTCTGCGCGATCGAGCAGTTCAAGGAAGCTGCTCAGAGACATGGTCGATCGCTCGACTCATAGGCGGGGGCACCCAGCCCTGTAACCTGCAGTAACTGAAAAATAAAATGTTGAATTCACTTTCTCACTTTCTCACTGATGTGCCTATATATATATATATATATATATATATATATATATATATATATATATATATATATATATATATATATATATATATATATATATATATATATTGAAAGGAATTTTTTCCCCAGCTTTTTCTTCTGTTCTTTTTAGTCTCTTCAGTTCAATTTATTTCATACTATCTACAATAGGCGTGGCAGCGCTCACTGAAACTGGCATTTTATCTTTTTATCAGCAATTTTTGATCATACAACATCAGAAACTGCAAAATAAGGTTAGTGACAGGTTTCCTAAAGCGTACAGGACTATACTCTAGCGAAGCCACAGCGTTGCGTCGTTATTGTACATACCCACAACACGCTTCTGTCCTCGTCATCACCCTTCAACCCTTCTTCTCTTCCTCCCTGTCCGTCATCTCCTGTGCAGAGTATAGCAGACTAGAGCGAACTAGCTTTGGCCGACCTATCTGCCTTCTAAAGACACTTCTTCCTCTATCTCTTTCTTATTCTTTCTCTTTCTCTACCTCTTTTCCCGATGCCTTTCTCTTTCTTAGTATTTCTCGCTTGCTTCTTCTTTTTTACCATTCTGATACCTGATTTTGGCTGTGCTACGCCGAGTGACAGCACACACGACAGCCCAGGTACATGAAGGGCGCTCGAAAAACAAGAGGAAGAAAATTACTGCTTGACGCGAGCGCGTGCTCAATATGCTGCAATTGACTGTACTACTCGTGCTTTTGTCAGCGCTTGGCCAAGCTACAATAGCATGCGATGAGAGCATACCACAGCCGGACCTCTAAGATGCTTCCCACTTCCCAGTTTTACCAATTACTTGGAATCAGTTGTTAAACTTGCGGACACGCACAAAAATAACTTGGACCCCTTCTTCACGTCATCGCTTCTGCGTAATCCGGCTGCTTTTATTGAAAGGAGGTTAAGAGAATAGACATAAAAAACAATCGCGATTTCAAAAGTACTTACAGGAATTCTTCTGAACACCCCTGTTTAAGGATTCTTATTGTGCTCCCAAGAACAACTAACTAGACCTGCAGTTACAACAGACAAAGGCGACTTTGCCACTGTGTTTATTTCGCGAAGTCTTTGGAGACACGAGTCAAACACTTTGTCCATGACACATTAGTGATGATTATAATCAAACTTTTATTGAAAGTAAGTGATGAAGGAAAAACCACCGCGGTGGTTTAGCGGCTACACTGCTTGACTGCTCACCCGTAGATCATGGTGTCCAATCCAGGCCACGGTGGTGGCATTTCGATGAAGGTGAAATGCTAGAGGTGCGTGGGCTTAGATTTAGGTGCACGTTGGAGAAGCTTAGGTGGTCGTCCCATAATAAAAGAACGCTTTTGGGTTGTACCACAACCATTATAGTATTGATCAATTAGACTAGAAATGATGATGACTTAAATGACGGGATACCCATGGGTCACCGCTCACACAGACATGCTACCGTATACCCCCGCATACAACCGGTCCGAGTTGTGTATCGCTGACAAAGGCAAGAGAAGCAAGGTTTTTGTGGGAAAAAAACGAGTTTCATGCAAAAATTGAAGTGGTGCGTTTTGAAATTGTATACGCCGAATGGATGGCATTCTTCATTCTGGATGCGTCAAGAGTTGTACTTTAAGACATTCTGGTGTATACACACGAAGAACGCCGCCCTGAACTCGCCAATCCGTTTTCCAGTTTTTTTCATCATTACTGATCAACAACGTCGTGTCTACACCTTACGTTATCTAATTGGAACACCACCGTCGTTTTCACTGGGTGGCCTTGTTTTCAGAACTTCACTTCACTTTCATTTCCTTAAAGACCCCTGTAGGGGTAATACATACGGGGTGGTGTATAACAAAAAAAGAACTATACAACGGTATTTTAATGGCTTCTGCAAACACAGATGGGTTAGTGATGGTACAGATGGCATGAGGAACCTTGCAGCTTCGGAGTGCCAGCTTAATAATTTGCGATAAGTGGTCTTCTTCCATTTGTGCTTACATATTACATAGCTAAAAGTGGCCATGCACGATTATGCACGTGCAGTGGACCAAATCTGAGCTGTCCAGCGAGCCAGGGCTATCACCAAGGACATCGCACGATGCTCCGTGGACGACAGCTCCTTGAAGCATATCCTGGGCCAGTGATTCTTCGTTGGATTATAATCAAGTTTATTATCTGCCTACGATTATTAGCATGAAAAAACAAAACAAAGAATCATTGTATAAAGTCCAGAGTGTAGCGACGCACCTCATTCATGTTGCGCGACTACCGTCGCGCGACTGAAAAATCATGCAGCAAGCGATTACCCATAGCGACCAAAACCAGTCGCTTTGCGAGCAGTCGTAAAGCGACCAACTCGGTCGCACAACTGCAATGTAATGCAATGCAAACCAATGCAACTGCAATGCGAACCAGCATTTTGACAACCATAGGTTTGAAAACTGACCGATTAGCCGACCCTGTTAGACTCAGATCGGGCGGCGAGTATGCTCTGAGTGAGTGCGGATGAGCAATATTCCTTGTGAGTTTGAACCCGAGAGAAAAGTCGGGTCGAGCAAAATAGTGGTGAGCCTGAGCCTGAGTGAGTACTTGCGTAAAATATATGTCTGGAGTGAGTCGGAGTAGCTTCACGTTTTGTTTCAGACTTTCGGTCCTATCTACTCATCTTCATTGCTGCCCCCAGCCTTTCGTTTATGCTCAAGTCTATTCACGCACATTTTAACACCCTGTAGCGCTCATGCACCACTTGAAAGATATTTAACAGAGGTGTTATAATGGGAAGAGGTGGCGTGACCTCTTACCGCAAGCACTTTTTACGGGCAGTTCTTCATAAACGTATCTCGTGTGAGCGGAGTATTGCATTAAAAAAATGTCTTCACTTGTATGAAACACCTGGAAATTTGTATTTGAAGGTACAAGATCAAAAGGCCTACAGTACAGCACCTACTTTGTGAGATATTGGCATTAAAAACATTGACACCGAGATTGACAAAGCGAATTTTACGCTAACGAACTCATGAGTCGACTCACTCAAACTCAGGGCAAGCCGTGATCCTGAGTCGGAGTGAGTCCGGCTGAGTAATTAGTTGTTTAGCGGTCCGAGTCAATGTGTTTGAGTTAAATTTAGCGAGTGTGACTCCCAATGAGTCTGATTGAGGAACACTTTGGTGAGCCTGAGTCAGGCTGAGCCCTCAGGGCAAAGCATGTCTTGAGTGAGTCTGAGTGATAAGCCATCGCTATATATTTCAAAACAGTGAGACCTACCTCAAAAGATCCGCGTACTATTCTTCATCTTTTGAGCATGGCATATTTTTGAGCATGTTGTTGAGCAAATACGGTCCGAGACGATAGTTCTGATTCTCCACGACAGTAGAAAACTTGTACGTGTGTAAGCCGGCTTGTTGTTCGTGCTCTGCGCACTGCGCGATACACAATGAATGGAGTGCAGTTAGATGGAATTTACGCTAATGGTGTACGATAAGTGCGCATCATTGGGGAAATAGTGTGAGGGTGGGTGTGACAATGTTTGTGTTAGTGAATTCCATGTCGTACGCGATGAGACTCTTCTCTCTAAGAATACCCCTCAGCACTTTAGATGGCCGTGTACCTCCTCCGTTTTCACAGAACGGCAATACCCAAGCGTCATCTGGCTGAAGGGATGACGAGCCTGACGCTGTAGTCTTCGATGATTCGACATCGCCGGCTACCCAAAGCAGGTGTCTGAATAGCACCCAGAGAAAATTAAGCATACCAGAAAATTGAAACCCGAAGAAGAAGAGACACGGTGAAAAGTGCCGACCGATGAAAGTACAAAGAGCGGCGAGTAAGAACGACGCGTCCACGGAGGCACTCGAACAAAGCCGATTCGTCAGCGTTCGCTCTCGTTACAACCGGCCGCAGTGACAGGGGCACGAGGCGGCGGTTACGCCGAACAGAAAAAGCACAAACAATGGGACGGTGACGTACTACGCCAGTGAGCGACGGAGACCTCGAGCCCGGCGTAGCTGGAACCGCAAACCGACGCACCACGTCACGGAACCCACGTCCCCTCTGCGTTAGGGACGTCTGTACACGCCGGGCGCTTGGCTCTTTTCCGTTGCTGCGCCGCTGTTTTTCGCTGTGGTGGTTGGTCGGTGTACGGTGCAACTGCTCGCTTTGGCAGGCATCGTTTGCACGGCCGTGTCGCAGTCAGCGCAGCGGGTGCGTTGAGCGTGCCAGTTTTGTTTTCGGAGCTGGCGGACAGCGCTGGCGTGAGCGAATGGCGTCTTTTTCGACGTTTGGCTGCATCATCGCCAAGGAAGCCTTGCGTTTGTAACGTTCCGTGCCAAGTCATCACACCGAGACGAGGCCCTTGATTACGTGTCAATTACTGTATTATCAAATACGTTTGGACTAAATTAGCTGTGTAAATTCGTAAATTTAGAGCAGAGGGAGAGAAAGGCAGGTCATCACTGCTCGAAATTTCAAATGTTTACTTGCATCATCGTGCAGTCTGCTTCTTATCGCTATTGCATCCGCCGAGGTAACCCACTTGCTATAATATGACGCAACAGTAGTGAACACTTCCTTTTTTCGAAAGTAGAAGTAGTCTGGAAGACAAACACTGGGAGAGAGGTACGATAGTGCACAAGGGTTCCTGTTATGTCATCTCTCTCTCTCTCTCTCTCTCTCTCTCTCTCTGTGTGTGTGTGTGTGTGTGTGTGTGTGTGTCTGTGTGTGTGCGCGTGCAGCACGTATGGATTGAGTTTTTTGTTTTGTGTTGTTTGACTTACCTTATTACTTAACTCATCGTAGTCCTATTCTTAAGCGTATCAGTAACATACGTCCGGTAAATAGACAGAAACGATGGGAAAGGCAAGGAGGCTATCGAATGAGCAGGAATGCTAGATAGGAATGCCGAATGGAATACAGAAAAAAAACACAGCCACAAAAAATTTAAAAAAAAGGTGGCTAATGTGAGCGCGAAGAATGTCCAGAGACAGTTCCCTCGCGTTCGACAGGTCCAACCCAACCGATATGGGAAATTGCTTGAGTGGGTTGTAGTTCATTTCGCTTGAACAGTGCGTTAGTAGACGAGAGACATATGGACAGCATTGCTTTTGCCTCGTCTTCTAACACGCTGTTTCAACGACATGAAGTCTAATCGTCTTTAGAAAGCATAGTGCGACAATTTAGGCCTTGTTAGAGAAAGAAAGCCTAAACCAAGTCCCCAGGACGTCTCCTAATTTCCTCTGCCATCAAGGCGGCCGAGTTTAGCTTTCAGGGCAACATCTTTTACTTTTAAGGTTGTGGCCGTGGCCATGTAGGAAGAAATTTTCTTCCTCCGTGGCTGTGGCACAGTAGGGATCTGTCGCATCACCACATTAATAGACAAATACCGGGCTGTTGCTTATTCATATTACAAAAAAAGATCATTTTTAGATGTCACATCTAGCCACATGCGACACAATAGAGTTTGTTTCACGGTGTGAAGTTTTTGAACGCATGCGAATATCGTAACTTATAGGGTAGACAGAATGCCAACGCTAATTGGGAGAAGTAACTTTTATTTCATCGAAGCGAGTAGAAATGGCAATTCAACAGCTGGTTGGGTGGTGCCCTAAGTCCAGGGCTCCACTCTTATTCGCTACCCGGTGGACCTGATTCAGGACGCTCCGCTCATGTTACGGGATTTCTCCAACTAGCACATAAACAAACTTGTTAGCGAGGAACTGACTAAAAGAGCTAGTTGGAGAAAGTTTGTGAAATAAACCTGGCGTGCAGTTTTGTAGGTTCTGTGGTTGCAGACTATTATGCAACGCTAAATAACCAGTGAAGAAAATGTCGTAGTTCTTCTCGAGCGATTTCATTTTATTTTCATTTATTTTACCCTCTATCCACATAGCTTTACAGAAGAGAGTGGGGTGCAAAAATAAATTATAAAAAGAGCAAACAAAGTAACACAAAAATAATAAATTTACAGAACATAATATTTTGTGAACATCGCGATTTTATTTCGTTTCACATTACCTACTCGCGTAATATATGATGCAAGACTAATTCTGGCGTTCGTAGGGATAGCTATGAATCGGTGTATTCCACCGAACGATTTAGGTGACTGCTGAAGTGTGTACGTGACGGCAATTTGAAGAGCGAGTTGTAGTTAGAAAAGAAAACTGCGAAGATATGTCATCGCTAGGAACAAGCACTGCTCTCTTGGAGCTATTACAATATGTGGGATCATCGTGCAACTGTATACGTTTGCTGAAGTACGTTTTGTTAAGACGAAGCAGAGACAACGGCTTCAGGTATGGTTTTAGGGGCGAAGCTCCTTATAGAGACACCTGTTCGTCCCTCGTAGCAGTTGTAGTATGTAACAAGTATAACATTTTGACCTCCAAGGTGATGCCGGTGAGAGATTTATTCTGTGTGTTGTTGAACAATAAACAAATAGTGCTCAATGTACATGCCAATAGCTGCTAAGGAGGAATAAGAGACAAGAGCATTCGGCTTTTAGTGAACGTGCACGCTGCAATCCCCACTAGCAGCCATTGGCATGTAAATTGAGCACTATCCGACAAGAAAGGGTTGCTACGTTATACTCGCTGGATGTAACCTCCTTAGTTTTAAAAAGGTATAGCGAGCGTTGAGCCGCAGTGCCATGAATACAATGAACTAGTATACACCATGAATGAACTCGAGGTGGTTAAAGGTGGGACGTAGACCCGAAGCGCAAGCCGTAAGAAAGTGCGCGTGTGCCACCTCTCGTTTAGTCCTTGGAATGTCCGCTGGATGGCGGTACTTCTATATGGGGAATATATGATGAAAAGATGCGAGATGGTGGTACTTGGAGTGTTGAATAGATGGACGAACGGACACAGAGACAGATGCATGGATGGACGCATGAACGGACGCAGGGATGGATGCATGGACGAACGCAGGGACGGACGCACGAACAGACGCACGCACGGACCGGGCGGATGGACGCATAGACGGACGGAATCAAGAACGAATGGACGGACGAATGCTTCGCCCCACTCTCCATCATTCACTCCGTGGATATGCTGCCAATTGTTTTGAATTTATGTCTTCATAACGATTGCAGGAGCTTAAGGACACAAGCGATGTAGATGATAGCTCCACTAAAGTGGGTGTTGTCAGGTATCATGATGAAGATGAAGACGCGGTCACTGAGCAAGTCAATGCGAAAACACGTTTTGAGACCAGTACGGGTTCCTTAGTCATAACCGCAAGTGTAATGAAGCAACCCGTACTGAGCCCTAAACGACTCTGTGTTTTCACCTTGACTTGGTCAGTGACCGAGTCTTCATGCTTGACACAAGTGATGTTGGTGGAGGTGCCCCAATGCAAAATCCGGGTGCTTCTCACAGGCTAGAAACCGAAGTTAGTCGTGGTGACTAGTGACAAAAGACCAGAATGAGTCATGTTCATTCCACGCTGGTAAAGAGGCTTTACATGGTGTAATAATATAGCCGTGACAGAGCCTAAAGGTGTGCTCGTAACATGTGAACAGCGATATGGATGCTTGCTGTGTGTACTTGTAGTTGCAACTCTTTGAACTACTGAGGAACATATTGGGAGGCCAAGACGCGTAAGCAGTGCTTGAGATGACACGCTCTGAAGAGTGCGAAGAATATTCAATCGGGCACGCATGAGAGCAGGCCGAGGGGCTGTGCTGGAAAAATGCACCCCTCCCCCTCCACCAAAAAAGTAAATAAGAAAATAAAAAGGCCTGTATATAGCTGGACAGTGGTCCACACAATTGTCTGGCAAACAACAAGCACATTTCCCATATTTATGAGATTTCGTTTTGTGGTGGAAGACCCTGCCACTCCAGGCAAGACTCGGATACACACTGACACATTTGTATGTATGAGTCGTCTTGCTAGAACTTTTCACAACATGTTACGTCACGACCTTGGGGCGTAATATTGACACACTGTAATATTGTCGATCAATTGCAACGCTGTTATCCAACTTACACACCGGACTACTCTTACATTGAAGTGACCTGTATGGTATTTCGCAAATGCAGTTTCAAAGTGTAGCCTGACATTACGTTTCCTTCCGCTTGCATTCAACATATGCACAGCTGTAACGACCATGACAACGTTGTGTTCGTTGTAACGTAACCGTTGTTGTCATAAATATTACAACCACCCCAGAACCTTCTCCAACGTAGAAGAAACTTTCTGCTTCAGGCGTTAGCTCCAGTTGCCTAGTCTACGGTCGTAAATCTTGCGCGGGCACTCGTCCGCCCGCAGTCTCTTCATCCCGTGTTAGGTGGTTACGTGCAATCCGATACTCAGTCTGAGCTAGCCTCAAACTCATTTTTTTCCCTCCTTTCTTTCTCTCATGTCCCGTCTTCTCGACGTCCAGGAGGTAAAGGAGGCCGCCGTGGATGTGACTCACACGCTCGTACCCACGCGCCGTGCCGTCGAAGAACCGCAGCGTTTTGCGCGCCGCCCTTCGCTTGGCTTCGCCGCCTCGTGGAACCGTCGGCCAAAGGACGCCCAGCTCCTGTGGATGTACGGGCGCGCGCTCTGGCAGCAGCGGATGCGCGTGCTCGCTGGCAGTGCAACGCGTCGCGCGCCAGCTGAGTGAGCCATGCCCGTTTGGCGCAATGACACCGGCGGCCGTACAACTACTCGGGAGACAGCGAAACCTTCGATCTTGATGAACCCAATGCTTAATTCTGTGAATCTTGACCCCCCCCCCTCCCAATATCGCTTGATTTTTTTGTTTTGATGCTTTCTCTTCTACTCGTTCTTCTCTTACACAGATGTATTTTAGTCAAGCTGTGTTACTCATGTACTGATCGCGTGCTTTCTTTGTTTTGATGTTTCTCTTCTACTCGCTCTCCTCTTACACAGATGTATTTTAGTGAAGCTGTGTCACTCATGCACTTATCTTGTGGTTGTGTTTGTGCCCCTCCTGCTTGGGCCTTTTTGGCCTGCAGTATTCCACACAAAAAAAAAACGGTGTCTCGATATGAGTGGATGCTCAGTGCGGCTACCGCTTAAATATGATCAATGTGGCACGCCATGCTATGAAATCTCCGATGAAATTACGTGAAAAGAAGCAAATTCCGATAAACAACATCCAACTAAGAACATCGAATGAGTGCATAAGAGTGAGGAAGATTTGAACCTGTCGCGAAAGTACAGCGTTATTCTAATTTTTACGCCATATTTAAATCAATAATGGCGTCAGCATTACGCACCCAACCCAAGTACTTTATGAAAACCAGCACAGCAGACTTCGAGCAAAATACCACCACATTCGAACCTTTCTGCATTCATAACGCTTTTCGTCCAACGTCTATATTGTCAAGATATGGGCTAGTTGGTGCTCTATATTAAACTCTCTAACAGCGCAGAAAAAGACGAACCACTGACCGTTTTTTTTTTCATTTCTGCGTGTTTTTTTTTTTTTTTCAAAAGAAAGAACTAGTTGCAAGTAATCATTAGCGCTCGCGTTTGTCGGTTCTTTGTCCTTTCGTCTCTCCCTGCGCTATTCTCTGGTACTGTATAGTGTTAATAAATTCCACGAAAACTCGCTCAGAAACATAAGGTTCGTGAAAAGGAGAGGGAAAAAATTCCCCTGATTCATTTGCAGCGTGGTGCCACAAAATTGAACACTACAGAGTTCACAGTTTGTTAGCCTATGGCTTTGTGCAGTCCACGCTGCCCTGAACACGCGTATTGGTTCTTCATTATACTATTTCCTTCTCCATGGGGCTCAGCAGGCTGCGAGGGCAATGAGCTATTCTACCCTCACAGTAACCGCTAACTGAGTTTTCACTTGGTACATTTCAGCTTCTGCAGGGGCCCCCTTCACTCCGTGAAAAGACCAAGCGATTCCATTTTCTCTTACAACAGTAACCGTGGTCTGTCCTGATTGCGTTTCATTTCTAGCAAAGTGTGCAGTCGCCACTATACCATGACGATCATCACGAGGTTAACGTGCGTACCATTCCCGACATTTGGATGCTGGGTGCCCGGCGATAATAATAATAACAAAGAAAAGGAAACAGGGCATACGAAGTAGATCTTGATTGCTGTGGAAGAAATAGACACCCTCCTCACTCGACCTATAGAGTGCAAAGAGTCTGCGGAACTTGCATGTAATGTTATGGAGTCAGATGATTACACTCTGATATTGTGACTCGCGTCAGCTCTGCCCTGTTTACCGCAATTCGGACAACCTTCAACAAGGTATCGAATTTAGCATTACGTACTCTTAGTGGCTCTCAACGTTCTCCGCGCGTAGCATATTAAGAGCCGCGTTCGCTTTTTGGAAAGGAGCTTCGTGCGATGATGGTGACTCATGGTATATACCTCAGTTCAACCCAGTAGAAGCATTTGACGTCAAGCGCCTTATATTAGACATATTCTTCTTTTACAGCGAAAGTTGTTATGAGATCACCACGCGCAGTTGTTCGCCGCCCCCATCGCCCGTGTCCATTACCACATCGCGCGAAATTAAAACCCTAGCACCAAAGACGCAGAAGGGCTCAAAATTCTGGTCTCCTGGGTGCCAGTCCAGTATTCTACCACTGAGATACGCCGGTGCTCGTGACTTGTTGCAAACTTGCCTTAGTCAGGCTTGGTGTCGGGAAAGCAATCGCGTTAATACGACGTATAAAGCGTTTCAAAATGGCAAATGGACAACCAGTCGTCACACAATGCGAATAGCGTAACGGGTGGGACGTCCAATGCTCCAACCCATTACATAAGCTCGTTCTTGTTCCCCTATTAACGATGGTGCATACCCACTTCAGCCATGATTCTTCATCGTCGTCAGCCACTGCATCAACAATTGGCACAAAATTTCTTGCAATTGTTTAGCGGATACCACGCTTTTCAGAAGAATGACGAAAAGTAGCATAGCGAATGCTGGCCTACTACCGAAAAGTTTATTATTAATGCCCTAGTGGGTATCAAGCAAGTGTGCTTACAGTAGTTGTTACCCAATGAGTGTTGAGAAAAGGCTCTGACAGGCCACTCTTCTAGCTTTCGCTGTGACTGTGCTGCGCCTTCCGCGCAGGCCTGGAGTTTTATTTTTCTCTTGTCATATGCAAAGCAGGTATTTTGTACATGAAAATAGACAGTGTAACTGTAAAGCAATAAAAGAAAGTTCATCCTTGCACTGCCTCATTCTATGTTATAAGTTATAACGGGACCTTATTATATATGTCAAAAGGTCCATGAATGCATGCGTCCTTTTTGCGTCTCCTTTCTGAAAAACCACATCTCTCGGGGATTTACGCATGGAAATATGCAAGTAGGCCCATATATGCATTCGTTTTTGTGCGTGTGTTTGCGTGTGTTTGCGTGTGTTGAAAATATTTTATTCATCTCCTTAACTGGCCAGCCAGGAATATTTTTTTTTCAATGTATTATGTGTATATTCCACAAGAAGGTACTTGGATATTCAGTTAAGAAATATGAAAGAAAGGTCTCAGGGAAAAGCGTAACATTTATCCTGCCGTTTCGACGACTAGAGAAGAGCCTTTTAAAAAAACACTATGGGAAAGTGTATCACCCGGTCGAAACATGCGTAGCGTCGACGGTATGTTACGTCTACGCTATCGCAACTAGATTCAAACGGATGTGAATTACTTCGCCGTCTCTCAGAAATGTTTTAGCACGAATTGGTGTCGGCATCGATGTAGGTTTCAAGTCTGAGCTTCCTGCGTTTTTATAATTTGCATTTTCAAACGTGGAATCGCCTTTGTGAAGTAATCTGATTGCTTATATTGTTTCTGATGCTGATGACTCTCTGCATGTAATGAATGTTTTCATTTGGTTTTCGTACACTTTTCACGCAAAATGCAAGTACTGCGACTGCGTGACACTGGAAACAGTCTGGGGGGCCTAGTGAAGATTGGTTGAGCGTCTTCTTCCCATGCCCTCTGCTTTGTGAAGTAGTCAATAAAATGTATAGAAATGAAATAAATACTTCACTATATGACAAGTTTTTTGTTCTCGTCTATATCCTGACTCATTCCTTTTTCGCTATATGCCGCCATGTTATTCTATGCATCTCCTCACGTCATGTTTATCAGCGTTCCTAAAAAAACTTTATAAAAGAGTATGCAGCGAATTTATGCGAGGCAAACAGCCTCGGTGTTATAAAAAATAATGAAGTGAGGCAGATCAGTGTACGCTTATTATTTTGATGACGATTAGTGGAGTTTTGTGGCGCAAGGGCCATGGGTGGCCAAAGAGCGCCACGTCTTTAACACGATGTCAGCAAAGGCCAATAATTGCGAAGACAGGGTGTGTTACGGCTTAATAAAAGCCTAAAATCACGACCTGTACAAAAGCGTAAAATTTATGTTTAAAGTATAAAATTATGACAGTGATACATTATACGGTGTATGGGAGTGAAATGATTTACGAGTGACCTTGGTATCTACAAGTGAGCGATTGTAAAATAGCACGTATGCCTCCTCAACCCCTTTGAAATCAAAGAGTAAGAGGCAGGTGCTTATCAGAGTTGCTACCGCAGCAAAAACCTCTCCGTAGAGGTTATGCTACGGATTTTCCTTGTATAAGATGCTGAAGCTTTGACTTTCATCTAAAAACGTAAGCAATGACTGATATTTAGGAAGTGGTTCTTTGCACATGAACATCCCAGGATGAAGTGGAATGCGTTCACGGAACACTAACGGAAAGTGATTTTTTTCTAATAGAGTCTAACTCACATGCATTGGATGAGGATGTGGTTGACAGTGAGTGATTCTATGACGCCGCACAAAAGGCACCGCACAAAAGGTATGATCTATGGCACCGCACAAAAAGGTATGAGTGTGTGCTTTGTGTATGTCCTGTTCGTATCCTTGTAAGTGTAACTTCTGTGTGGCGTGATTTTGAGACTGGAAGGCAATTACCAAGAAACAGCTTTATGACTTATAGTTTATTTTTTGTGTGGCTATCCCATGTGCTCTGCCAATAAGCTCTGAGCTTTCCTTTGAGGTGTGGTTTTAGGTCAAGAGAAGGAGTAGCTACGGATGTATTAACAGCCCTTTCATGGGCTGATGCGGCTGGCTGGTCCGCCATCACGTTACCTTGGATTTCGTGGTGTCCTCGCACCCAGCATACAACAGCATGCTGTTTAGACTTGTACACTGTGCATATATAATACTGAATAGAGTGAGTCAAGGACAGGGCTTTTGTGTTTTTAAGAGCTTTCAGAGCTTTTATGACACTTAGGGAATATGTGTAGATTACTGCCTTTTGTAGCTTTAATTCGTTATTGTGTTCAACAGCCGCAAGTGTCGCAAAAGCATCTGCGGTGAAGATGCTTGTGTTAGGATGCAGAGCGCCGGCATCTAAAAAGGATGGACCGACCGCTGCGTACGAAACAGCGGTCTAAGATTTCGAGGCATCAGTAAAGAATTCAGGACAAGTGTAATTATGTTGCAGTTCCATGAAGTATGCGTGAATGTGTACAATGGGTGCATGCTTTGCAACCTCTAAGAAAAACACATCACAGTCTATCGACTGCTACAGCCACGGTGGCAGGTGTGCTGCAGGAGCTATAAAAATGTGTTCAAGTGGCACACCGGTATCCTGAGTAAGGCCCCTCACACGAATCGAGTAGCGTTGTCGCAACGAAGGCCGATTGTAGAACAGTGCAGAAATCGACATATAATTATTAGTCGAACGTGTAGGGCGTTCTTTGTATGCATTCACTTTGAAATAATATAGCAAGGACACGTAAGATCTGTGAAGTTGCGGCGACCACTCGTACGACTCTACGTACAGGCTCTTTAAAGGACAAGTGCGAAAGGCACCCGTAGAGAGCCGGGTGCATACATGATTGACCGAGTCAAGCATTTCCAAAGCGCTTGGTGTAGCAGACTGATAGGCAATCACCCCGTAATCTAAGCGCGAGCGTACGAGGCTTTTATAAAGATGTATAAGACATTTCCTATCACAGCCCAACGATGTGCGTGACAGGACCTTTAGTCCATTCATAGCTTCCAGGCATTTGTTCTTGAGACTTTTTTATGTGCGGTACGAATGTCCATTTCATGTCTAAAATTATGCCTAAAAATTTGGGTTCATTTTTCACACCTATAGTCGCTCGCCGTGAAGATGAATGGGCGGATCGGGACAGAAACCTCTCTTTCAAACGCATGTGCTTTTTTGCGGGTTAAGGGTGAACCCATTCTCCTCTGCCCATGTAGTAAACTTATTTAAACTAAACTGGAGCTGCTACTCGGAGATTCCAAGATTGTAGGATTTGAAACCGATTCGAACATCGTCGAAATATGTACAATAAAAGATACTGCGTAGAATGTGTGAATGTAAGGTAGTAGTCATTTTTACAATAAAAAGCGTGCAGCTCAAGACACCACCTCGCGGCGCTCCCGTCTCCTGGACAAGTGTTCGTGACAAGACGGACACGAAAGGTGGAAGGTGGAAAAGCCACACGGACACGAAAGGTGCGGTTGGACAAGTAACTTTCAATTATGGTCAGCATGTTACATCGGACAGCAAAGTGTGAGAGGTCTCGCAGTGTGCCGAAGTGTCAGGTGGTGCCATAAGCCTTTTCTATATCGAGAAATAATAAAAGAAAGAATTGAATATGGACAAAAGCATTACGAATTCGTGCCTCGATTCATAACAAGTGGTCAGTAGTGGATCTATCTTCACGAAATCTACACTGGTATGTGTTCAGCAGATTGTTTAAAAAATGTAAAAGTCGGCGGTTAATCATCTTTTCTAAAAGTTTACACACGCAGCTTGTGAAGGCGAAAGGCCTTTAGCTTGTGACGGATGATGGATCCTTGCCTTGTTTTAGAATCGGTATAATAATGGCTTCTCCCCAGGCAGAAGGAATCTCGCCGGGAAACAAAACGGCATTATACAAGGAAAGGAGCGCTTTGTCTGTTTCAGAGGGCAAAAGTTTTAGCATTTCATATACTACTCGGTTGGAGCCTGGAGCGGATTTATTGCAGCAGTTTAGCGATGCCTGTTGCCCAGCTAAGACGAAAGGTTCATTGTGTGGTTCGTGTTTTGTAGGTTCACGTTCTAGTTTCTGTTTTTCGATTATTTTTTTGTATACATCTCTGGAACGATGTGGTACAGTGCGACGAGCTGGAGACCCGTTCGAAGTGCGCCCCGAGAGAGTTTCGCCTGGTACTCCAAGCTGTCGCCTTGTGTGTTCACAAGAGGAAGCGAATCAGATTGCCGCCCTACTCCCTTACCTACCATGTTCCAGACTCTCGCCTCCTGGGTATATGAAGTGATTCAGGATGAAAAAAACTTATGGCAGCTTTCTTCTCGCCTGTCTGCGTGTTCCTCTGCCTTGGGATTTTATCTTCATAAAATTGTCTAGGTTCTCGGCTGTCGGTGAATCCTTGAGCATCTTTCATGCCTTATTTTGCTCTTTTCGTGAACTTGGATACTCCATTCCACCAAGGAACGCGTCATTTATTGCATGGTCCCGTTTCTGAGATGCACTTTGCAGCAGCATCAATTAGAAAAGCTGTGAAGAATTCAACAGCTGCATCTAAGCTCAAGTCACGTGAATTAAACGAAGTTAGGCGAGACGCGTTTTGAAACTTTTCCCAGTCGGAATTGTCAATCTGCAATCTCGGAGCCTGTGGAGGGCATGCGTTATCTATTGATGTGTTCTGAATTACTGGAAGATGGTCACTTCCGTAAGGAATAATAATAACCTTCCATTGGAGTAGAGGTAGGAATGATGGGGATGTAATGATGAGATCTATGAACGAGAAGGTGTTGTTGGCCAAGCTGTAATATGTTGGTTGCTTCTGATTCAAGAAACAAGCGCCAGATGAGAAAAGGAACTGTTCAATCAGACGACTTCGTGCATCGCAGCGACAATCACCCTGTAAACTACTGTGTACATTAAAGTCTCCAAGAACCAGATATGGTTCTGGGAGTTCATCGAGTAAAGCCTGAAATTCTTCTTTTTGAAGCTGGTGATACACGGGTATGTAAAGAGAGAAAATGGGGAGAAGTTCATTGAAGATGACGGCTCGAATAGCCACTGCCTCAAGGGATGTTTAAAGGGATAAGTGTGAGCGTGTCATTCCTTGAGTGACTATAATGGCTACGCCACCAGATAACGCCACATCATCATCCCGGTCCTTTCAGAATATAACACAATGGCGTAAAAAGTTCATGTTTTTAGATTTTAGGTGTGCTTCGTGTACACCCAGCACTTTTGGCGAATGTCCATGAAAAGGTTCTTGGATATCATCGAGGTTTCTCAGCAGCCCTCTGATATTCCATTGTAAAATTTGTGTCTCCATTTTATGTGTAAAGTAGTGCTGTGTGTACAAAAATGGTGTTTAAGTTGAAGGACCCTTTCCAGCCCTTTAACACTGACCTTATCTCTTTTGAAGCGGTCGAGGGACTCTCGCCGCTACATAGGCGCATTATGCGCCTTTGGGATAGGTGTGGTACCCATTGCCTCTGGCGAGGCAAGGGGCGGGCGAGTACGCCTGGCGCAGGCTTTCGCCGTTGGTGTTGGCGCCAGCAGCCCTAGAGTAGCGGTACTTTCTTGCTGGGTAGGTGGAGCAGACAATACTACTTCCACCACTGGGGCAGGAGCCACAGCCAACAGTTCGCTCAGCGCGGGCCGGGCTTGTGGCGATAGCCGGTGTGGTGCTGCTCCCCGACGCGCCGCATCAGCATAGAATGTGCCGTAAAACGGTGCAATCCGTCTTCGTGCTTCCTTGAGTGAAATATTTTCTTTTTTTCAGTGTAATTATTTCTTTTTCATGTTTCTAATTAGGGCAGGTTCTCGAGTAAACCACGTTCCCACCATAACAGTTTGCACAGTGAAGCGGACTGTCACAAGTTTAGAGGAGTGTTCGTGATTGTCGCATTTGGCACAGGTCAGTCGGCTTCTACAACTCTACCCATGGCCGAAACGCTGGCACTTAAAGCACCTGCGCGGATTGGGAATGTGTGGTCTGATGCTTGTTTTTGTGTAGCCAGTTTCTAGGAACTCGGGCAAAACAGCTGACGCGAAAGTTATGATTAGGATTATTGTCAAGATCTCTTTGTTTTCACGCTTTATCCTAATCCTTTGCACCTGGGTTACATTCTGCTCCTTCCATCTTTCGAGGAGCTTTTCTTCACTCAAGCTCAGACGATCATCATCGGAGATCACTCCTCTGATTTATGTTCATTGACCGATGAGGGGTCACCGTGATTAGAACAGTGCCGAATGCCACAAGGTTGGAAAGTTTTTTGTACTGTGCTATGTCTCGTAGTTTAAGTAACAGGTCACCGCTGATGGTGACCTGTTAGCCGGGTCCTATTGTATCAGAAAGACACTTCGCAACAAGAAATGGGGACA
Source organism: Rhipicephalus annulatus (assembly GCA_013436015.1). Lineage (NCBI taxonomy): Eukaryota > Metazoa > Arthropoda > Arachnida > Ixodida > Ixodidae > Rhipicephalus > Rhipicephalus annulatus. The sequence goes on along the minus strand of WOVY01015038.1, from coordinate 41,585 downwards.
GGGTTAGGATGGTATTCTGAGGCTCTGTGCATTGAATCACAGGAAAACGAGGAAAACATTCTGTTGGCTAAGCAAAGATGCTATGTAATGCTTCGGTGCGTCGTCTTCTTCCTAGAGGGCGCTCAGGAAGTTTGGAAAGGTGGTTGGAGGTCATATTCATATGTATAGAAATATACTCGGCGGCCATGCCAGCCGCCCACCACCGAGTCCAACATGGTGACGCTGTGACACGTAATGTGAGCAAAGACGCCAGCTGTACAGGGCTACTATAACCAAATATATAGTGCCCAAGGAAGGACATATACACAAGGTTAACTGTTACCGCCTGGAAGATGGAAGTAAACAGAAGTCAGGAGATGACAGGAAAGATTGAAAGAGATAAAAAGACGAAGATCAGGGGAGAGAGAGAGACAGGAAAAGGTCACTGCCGATTTCCCCTGGGTGGGTAAGTCCAGGGGTGCCGTCGACGTAAAGCTGGAGCCAAAGGAGTGTGCTGCCTAAGTCGGGGGGCCTTAAAGGTCCAAGGACCCAGTATCGGCTCAACCACCAGGATCCCCTTTTCCCTGGAAACGGCTGAGCCACGCACGGCGAGGCGAAGGAAGAAGTGGAACCCCCCCCCCCCCGCCCCTTCGTTTGCTTGGGTCCGTGGTGTTGCCACACACCAAACGGCTGCTTGCGCAGACGCCCCTACGGGGCACTTATTTTAACACGCCAGCGTGAGATAGGAGGTTCAATATAAGCCAGGGCTGCTATTGTGAGAGTAAACACGGTATACTTTGCACCACTTGCTTCAGACAATCCCATACGCTTTCGACCACGTGAAATGCACATTTAGTCATTGTTGCAGTTGTATACGATATTGATCAGGTTCATTCGTTTACCTCTTAAAATACTTTATGCTGTCTGAAAGATGGTGAGCCGGCTACCGGATTTCCTTCACGCCTATCATTAGGATAATGAATCAAATTGACCTTTCTTGCATCAATATAAACGCTGTTTCGGGATGACAGCAAAGAAAAGCTCACCCGCCACGGTGGTATAGTGGCTAAGACACGAAGCTACTGACTCGCAGGTCATGGGATCAAATACCTGCCACGGCAGCCGCATTTTCGATGAAGGAGAAAATGCTTGAGGCACTGCTTAGATTTAGGTGCCCGTTAAAGAATACCAGGCAGTTGAAGCTTCCGGAGTCCCGCACTACAGCGCCTCTCATGATCATAATGTCGTTTTGGTACGTTGAACCCCAACAACTATGATTACATCACCACATGCAGCAGTGGTTCCAACAAGAAAAAATAAAGATGACATGTGCAGTGTGCAGGATATAAAGCCGTCCCGTGAGCCACACGCTCGCCGCTATAGAGCTGGATAAACATTAATCATTGTTCAGCACTGAAGTATGAAGCTACCAGCGTATGCTAGCATTAACAGCCCACATTCCTGCTCCGGTTGAATACGCTGATTTCGTTTGTACATGAGATTGTCATTAGAAATAACCCAATATTAAAAGCCAATTTCAAATTCTGTTCACTCCACGCACCTAATTCTTTAAGATTGCACCTTAATGTCAGTGGAACTCACTCACGACCCTGTCCTGTTTTTCTATATTATATTATCTGTTGATGCATACGAAAAGAAAGTGACGTGTAAGGTGTTGAGGATGGCTCTGGGGAGCCTTCATTAGCTTTGAGCAGCATGGTCATTCGCATTCTCTGCTTGTGAAAACAGTGAAAAAAACTTCATCTGCTTGGAAATGCAGTGAAAGTAGCTTTCATGTTTCACAAACGCATGCGTCATGTATACATGATTCACAATGCAACATAAAATGTCGCAGTAATAATTCGTGGCACAAGCGTCCATTGCCGACGGGCGTCAGAATACGTGATTATCATACTGGCTCCGCGGTTGAAAGCCGGCACCCCACTACGGAAGGCACACAAGCTACTGCGCCTATTCTTTTAAGGTGACGTAGTGGGTGTATAGCTCATTCGAAAAGGTTTCATGCACTGAAAGTGTTTGAAGTGCGCTCTAGAAACAGGATGTCGTTATCGCGTTCAACTCCTAAAGGCGAAGCTCTAGAGTCGATTGATTTGTGGGGTTTAATGTCCCAAAAACAACATATGATTATGAGAGACGCCGTAGTGAAGGGCTCCGGAAATTTAGACCACCTGGGGTTCTTTAACGTGCACCCAAATTTGGGCACATGGGCCTACAACATTTCTGCCTCCATCGGAAATGCAGCCGCCGCAGCCGGGATTCGGTCCTGACACCTGCGGGTCAGCAGCCGAGTACGTTAGCCACTAAACAACCGTGGCGGGGCCGAAGCTTTAGTGTCCCCTAGTTTTTTTATTTTATGTTCCTGTCTCTCTCTCCCAAAATATTTCGTATATTTATTTTGAAAAAAAAAACTGAATTATGTATTAATTAATTATTTAATGACACAACACTAAAATTAAGGTAGACAAGACTAAAGCTGTGTGAGCGCGCCAGAAATGTTAGTGCAAATGTTGGTCTAGCTGGCGACCCAAGGCGCCTTGGGGGCCCAGGCTAGTTTTCAATTTTCGGGCCTTGGGTCAACACGAACGCAAGAGCGTGTCGTGTCGCAAGCTTCTTGGGTCCCTTTGCTCCTTGGGTCCCCTTGCTCCTTGGGTCCCCTTGCTCCTTGGGTCCCCTTGCTCCTTGGGTCCCCAATTCTTAAACTCTCTAATGTCTACGTTGAAGTCACCGAATACTCTAAAGCGTTTGTGCCTGTAGGTGTTTTATGTTCCGTCACAACTTTGATAATAAGCTCTTGTTAAAGATTTTTTTTTCATATCCACGAATCTCCGAATAACGGATGAGGACGATGACAAGGCTAGACCCTAAGAAACTCCGCCCCCTAAAAAAAAAGAACGCCAGGCCTACAGAAGCGCTACACAGTCACGGCGAAAGCAAGAAGAGCGCCCTTTCAGAGCCTTTTTAAAACACTCATTGGGTAACTGCTGCAAGCACACTTGCTTGATACCCACTACTTCATTATTAATAAAAATTTTCAGGTGGTATGCCGGCATTCGCTATGCTATTTTTCATCATTCTTCTCAGAAGCGTGGTATCCGCTAAACACTTGCAAAGAATTCTGTGTCAATTGTTCATGCACTGGCTGACGACGATGAGAAATTATACCTGAAGTGGGTATGCCCCACAGTTATCAGGTGAACGAGAGCAAGCTTTTGTAATGGGTAGGAGCATTGCATGACCCCTACCTTACGCTATTCTCATTGTGTGACGACTGGTTGTTCTTTCGCTGTTTCAAAACACTTGAGAAGTCGTAATGACGGGATTCCCTAGCCGATATCAAGGCTGCCTAAGGCAAGTTTTCCGACAAGTTCAAAGTACTGGTGTGGCTCAGTGGTAGCATACTGGGCTGCCGCGCAGCTGACCCTGATTCGAGCCCTACTGTGTCCTTGGTACTAGGTTTTTTTATGATTTTGTGTGCTCTGGTTATGGACACCGGTGGCGGAAAACTATACGGCATTGCGCGTCACGTGAGTTTTGATCTTATATAATAGCTTTCGCTGTAAAAGCACTGTTGTGACTTGCAACAAGCAAGCTTTCGACATTACTGTGGCTTTATATACCCCTAGTCACATCTTGCACAACTGCACTCAACACAACTAAGCGACCGAGAGTTGACCAGAGTCGCAAAACGGGCTTGTAAGTATTCACTAGAAGCAACTGAATGGATGCAACGCAAGACAGGCTTCACACGCTATTCGCTTCCTTTTTTTTACATTTTCTTTTTGCTTTCTACGATGAAAATGGCGTAACTGCGTGTCTGGAAAAGCCCTTACAGAACTTGAGTACACTGCGTCTCGAAAGATAGCTAACCTAACGGTTCGTCTGGCCCATAATAAAGAAACTTCAATGTCTGCTTGTCTAACTTAAGAGGCGAGCAATTTTATCCAAATGACTTCAAGCAGATCGCTTGGGTGGCGCTGGTAAGTGGGCGACCCGCTACACCAGGAGATTCTCGTCATATTACAGGTCTCACGAACCGACGAATATTTCGTCGCGTGGTCTGCGCCACCGAGCAGCGAGAACAAGTGGCAACACTTAATGCTGAAAGACGGCCTCCGCCTGTGTAATTGTTGAGACCAGTCGTCATCGAGTCTACCCGAGTTTGGAGAGGCCACGTCTTCGTCATCTTTTATGGAGCAGATGGCCGGGAAGCCAACGTTGCGTAAAGAGATCACGGACTTAGTCAGCGGCTGCCCGAGTCATGAATAGCACCGCGAGAGTGGATCGCTGCCCGGGGCAATGTGCTGCGCAATGATAGCGAAGTATCATGCAGAAGGCCTATATATATATATATATATATATATATACGATGCAGGAATATTCCCCTCTCGGTGCGTTGCGCTCTGACACAAGAACCAGCGAGACGCCAGCGAACGTGTCCTCGGTCTGATAACACGAGGCTATATGCTTGTTTTATTTTTGTTTTTTTTTTCGCTGTTTATTTCGCTTATATGTGACTTAGCTCAAGTTAGTGACATGAGCACAAAGTAAAGAGAAAGAAACGTAACGTTTAAGTACTGTGAGTGGTCCGTCACGCGTATTATGGATATGCATACGCACGATGACACGGCGGTTTGGGAGTGTTTCGGTAACCTGTACAGGTGGCACAGCGAGCCCCTATGCGACCTCGGTGATGTGAGACACGCGCATGGTTTTGAAGTAAACTGGCATGACGGTTCGGGTATATGGCTAAGGTTGAAATGGCTGTGGCGTCACCTAACCGTCGATGACATCAGATGTGTAGTATAGTTCGCAAGCACGTATGCGCAATAAACTAATAAGACATACGTAAACGTAATAGTGCAGAACTTCTGAATGCTCGCCCGTTGGATTGCATTCATGCCTTTCTCGATATCAAGTCGCGATGGTTTCCGTCTCAATTTGTTCCAGCAGCGCCATGAGCTTCGAAGTGCTCTGCTAGCACCGGGATGTCCGGGATCAGGCATCGTGCCCGTGCGCTTTCACTTGTGGATGTCTTTGCTGTCGGTTATTAACGACGAAAAAGGTCTTCATCACTTATGAAGAGCGCCATAACACAATGTCATGTCACACTCCGTCATCCAATGCCATGTATTTATGGCTGTAGAAAAAAAAACGTAATCTCAGATTGGCAACAGTGCAAACAAAGGTGTCAGAACTCCTAGTTTCGTGAGCTGAATTATGGGGTTTCGTTTTATTGAATGCCCCCCTCCCCCCTCTATTTCCCATTCCTTACCGATCTTATCGGTTAATCTAACATGCAGCAGCGAAACGTAGTCTATCATCCCATAACCATGTAGTTGAGATAAAACACAAGTGACAACACACTTCCGGCTCTAACACCGTCTTATTGAAATTGATGTTCCCGTGTCACATATATACGGGCATCGCGGCTGTCTTTACTGCTTCATATGTTGTACTCACCACCGCACTTTACCATGTACTTAACTTCTCACAATTTTACACCTCTTATTGAGCTCTTTATATCGGTTTAATGATCTCCTCTGTAAATTATAGTATTCACTTCCTTTCAATGTTTACACCGATATTCAAGGACTCTTGCTAGTGAATGAGGTTACGTTCCAAACAGCTTCTGCTCCTCATTTGCAATACTTTCGTACCTTCGGCAGAAACGTAAGAATTCGGAGGGATTGATGTAGTATGTTAGTGTAGCGCTACCAACCTCTGTGCACGGCACGGCACACCGTTTGCTCACGGCGTTTTTCCTGGTTACCACATCCTCACTTTCAGATTGTCAGCGGAGTGAACAAAATAAACTGTCCCTCTATATATTTATTGTAATATAGAGACACCAAAAGAGGCTGACACAATCGGGGTGCTTGACATCGTTTGGCGAGACACGGCTATCGGTACCACAACGCAGGCTCGTGAGGCATCCCATATCGCGATGCAGTCCACTCAGCCGCCCTTGCATAACCGAGTGCTAAGGGTGCTTGAGCCACTCCTTTGATAAAATCCACGGTTTGCTACCACTTATGCAATCCATGAATAGAGGCAGTGCTTTCCTCTTTAGAAATCTAAACCGTAGGAGTAACTTATCACAAAATTCTTGTTTGGAAGACAAAGACACTTCTCTGAAGCCCGTAACAGCCAAAACAGTCAATGCTTCATAGCTGGCGACGCGTCCGCAAAACGCCACGAGGCACATATCTTACTGCCGCTCTCGGGCTTGCCATTGGTACTATGACATTACCACTCAGAGTACGTCACACATTTCAGAGGTGGCACGTCGGCACAGCTGCTTCGAAATGTCGCCTCCTGTCTTTCAAGCGCATGCCTCGTGCGATGACGACCCGGCCGCCGGCATGTGCAAATGCCCGCACAGTGCACACATCCTCCTTGATTGCGCGGTGACATTGAGCGAGCCGTGTATCCGTGTGGCGTTTAATATCTCGCCGGGCAACTGTAGCACTCTTCTCCCCCTCCAGTTTCTCACTCTGCGAACGAAATGCCACGTACGTCCACATCATTGCTTGGTTGTGTGCGGGATGGCCTCTTGCCTCACCTTCTCGAGCGAGAGAGAAAAAAAAATGCGATAGGTCGTATCAAACTACCCGGCGCGGCACCTCAAGATAGCAGTGCGCCCCGACGCCAGCGGCGGCAAACGGTGCCTGGCGTTCATCGCGTAGGAATAAGAGGGAAAGAGAGATCACTCCCTCTCCTACCAGAAATGCACACTCTCCCCATATGGGCCCTGCGACGCCGTAGCGGTGCCTTCGCGCGAGCGTGCATGCACACATCTACAGATGACGAATTTGCGTGGCGGCATTTTGGCGAGCATGCCGACAGTGAAGCCTGCAGCCAGTGCCGCGCGGCCGCAAGGTTGCGGCGGGTCAAAGCCCCCTGACGGCAGCGGTGAGCAGGCGGCGAGCGGAATGACGACGCACCCGACCTTTTGTGAGCCAACTTTAACCACGTGCCGAGTGCAGGCAAAATCAAACTGTAAGGTCTTCACGAATAGAAATCATCAATCATTCGCTTCTTTACTGCTTAATGCAGCGCAGCAAAGTGAGCAGCCGAGCTGCTCCAAATAGCTTAATCGTCCCATGGCAACTTAAGCATAACAAAAAACAACAAAAAAGAAGAAGAAAGAGAATAGAAGATTCGTCTTGTGAGACAAAGTGGGAGAAAATAGCTGTATAGGCGCGCAAGCGTCATAGCTTCTTATGATCAATCAGAGATTCCCACGTGGACTCGCTCGTCGCACTAGCATGTGGGTATACCAGCGATTAAAACGAAGCGAGTGTCACTCCTTGCATGGTTCAAACTTAAACGTAACCTGCAGCGGTAGTTTAGCATGTAAGGCGTCGCACTGTTAACCACGAGGGGACGGGTTCGACTCCTATTCAGCGCAGCCATATTTTTGGTGGAGGCGAAAATGATTGATGCCAGTGAGTGCGATTTAGGGGTAGAAAAAAAAAAATAACACTACGTGGACGCAATATGCGTTGATTCCCTCCAACGTCCCTCATATTCGAATGGCAGTTTTGTTATGTAAAGCCCCCATAATTTTTATTAAAATCGCAGATATTCTTCGCTAAAGCCTGATACCAAACCATTTCGAAGAAACTCTCTTCATAAAGTAAGTAAACTGGCTGAAGTAGTTCTGAGGACTGGCTGAAAAAAATTACCTTTTTTCGGAAAACTCAACCGTCCGGAAGAGCATTACAAAGAAAGAAACGAAGCAAAGTGCTTAATCGAATCGAATCTCATAACAACACGGAAGTGCTTTAAAATTGAAACTTACCCACCTGCATCGGCTGATATGATGCTAGAATAATAATTGTACTAATTAAGCATGCTTCCAGACAACACCCTTATTTTTTGAGATTACTGCGTTGGTGACAGCACTCAGCCCGAGACGACTGATATAACGCAGATTGCCTGTTGAAAAGTCACGTTCCATCTGAAGCTTGTACTGGATCTTACGCCAGGCAAACATTTGCTGGCTCCATGTCAACAATTGTTGGCATGAAGCCTGCAAATGTTTGCCCGATGCTTTCCTTGTTTTCATTACCTCCATGGCTTCATACCATTACGGCTGACAATTCACGTTCTCCCTCTGTCCCCCCACTTTTCAGTCATTATCATAAGCAGTTGTTCATGGCGAGAAGAGTTTGGCCCACGAAGCTGAGACACAACACTCACTTCGAACCAGATAATGAGGAACGTGGTAATTGAAACCACACAAAATCATTTCGCCGGTACCTGACGCAGTATGGAAAGGTACCCAGACTTTTTCGACATGAATGCTGTTTTCACTTTGTACAAACTCTCAGCTCTGGCAACCCGGCGTCTCCAATTAACGTCTAAGCGAGGATATGATACGCGCCTCTGCCAAGGTCAGTATAGTGCGTTTCTCTTCTGATCAAGTGATTAGACACATTTGTTTCTATGAGAGAAGGCGATAAGGTTTTAAAGCTGGAAGAATATGACAGCAAGGGTGGCTAGATGAGCATTGGACTACTTAATCTGTGGCTACTGTGCCTTCACAGTGTTGTGTACCGCCGCACGTACACACAATTATAAAGGCAAAGCAGTATACTGAAGGCATACACCACACAGGCATTTGTGCTAAAACATATTTATTAGCACAAACATATCATTTGGCCCCAGAGACAAATATTGCCCATGGTCCTACTATTCGGGACTGTTAATGTTCACAATGCCACGGTCTATTTAACTCTACGAGAAAGGATTCAGGAGTCGTTGTATTGAGCTCACAATTGCAACAGGTGCATTGGTAGTAATAGAACTGTGACGACATTCTAACGCTTCGGACGTACTACTTTTGGCAGTTCTTAAGAAGGAAAGACAGCGAGCTCCTAAATGTTACAGCCAGTTATGAACAAAAAACTAGGATACCTTCCTAGCGGCAAAAAAAAAAAACTAATTGATGCTGGAAGCCTAGAAAATGTTCGATGTCAGGCAGCAGTCCCATCGAGAGTCTGCAGAACCTCAGGTACACTGTGCACTTAATGTTACGTAGCTTAGCTGTGACGAAGTGTAGATGCTTTCTCAACACAAAACTTGATATAAAAACTAAGAACGTTATGAGAGGGCCTGAAAGAGACGCACCAGCAATACGCTTCATTTCGAGTTGCTAACAGATATTAGACACGCCGACTACTCCCTTCGCCAACGTCGCTACCCCGAGATAACCCCATGATAATATAAAGCTACAAAAAAACCACGTGGTACAGACACAGCCACCACACATGAGTGAGCATATATAATACGACGTCATCGTCACCAGTCTAATATAATCATCATCAGCAGCAGCAGCTGCCTGACTACGTGCAGAACAAAGGCTTCTCCTGTGCCCCGCCAGTCAACTCGATCTTGTGCTTACTGCTGCCACGTTAAACACGCAAACTTCCTCATCTCATCAGCCGACCTAACTTTATGTCTCTCCTTCAGCCGTTTGCCTTCTCTTGGAATCCATTCTGCGATCCTTAATGACCAGTGGTTATCTTGCCTTCGCGCTATCTGCCCTGCCCATGACCATATCTTCTTGATTTTTACTATGATGTCCTTAACACCCGTTTGTTCCCTGATACACTCTGCTGTCTTCTTGTCGCTTAGGATTACACCTATATTTTCCATTGCTCGCTGCACCTGCCTCATTTTAAGCTGAACCCTTCTCGCAATTCTCCGGGTTTCTGCTGCGTAGGTAAGTGCTGGTAAGATGCAGCTGTTATACATCTTCCTCTTGTGGGATAGTGGCAATATATCATTCATGATTTGAGAATGCATGCCGAATGTGCTCCTTCCTATTCTTATTATTCTAGTTACTTCAATATCGTGGTTCGGCTGCGCGGTTGCCACCTGTCCTTAGTAGACGTATTCTTTTACAGCTTAAAGTCCACCGCTACCTATCTCGAAGCGCTGTTCTCTTTGGAGGCTGTGTACATTACTTTCGCTTTCTGAAGAATAATTTCAAGAGCCCCCTTTCTGCTTTACTTGCCTAATTGAGAAATCATGAATTGCGGTTCTTCCTCTGAGTTAATCAGTAATACAGCATTATTCAATCAATATATCAATCAATCAATCAATTGTTTATTTATTTATTTAACGTGCCCTGGTGTTTTTAATGGCTTTAATCGCACTATTCCGGCCTTTTTCGACGTAGTTCGATGGCCTACAAAATGCGCCTACGAATCGCCGAATGGACTCGTTTTAGTCGGGACACCTGTCGAAAAAAAATGCATTAAGGAGACTCCTTCCATTACATGGCACTTTATGTAGTGTTTTTTTTTCCCGAAGCAGCTGCAAATAACATCGTGGCTTTGGGGTAGGACACCTGCTTGCCACTCAAACGGCCCAGGTTTGATCGTCGATGGGACCGAAAATTGTATTCTTTATTTTATTTGCTTCTTTCTCGATTTTTCACTCACGAACGATTTTTAGCTAATAGCCAGCGGTGCCCACGCCGATGGCGGAATTTCTGCGACACGAGCTGTCTAACGCTATCGCGTTAATATACGCAGCTATGTAGAAACTTTCCTGAAAGACGGAAAAGGGAAGAATCTATGCATTGTGAAACACTAGGTTAAAAAGGGCTGAGCTGAGATAGAAACAATGACAGTGGACTGTGAAAAACATCAAGATCATGAAAGTTAACATTATAGAGACTTTGTATTTTGTGAATAGTAGAGTGTTCATAATAATAATAATAATAATAATAATAATAATAATAATAATAATAATAATAATAATAATAATAATAATAATAATAATAATAATAATAATAATTGACTTAACGTGCCCTGGAACAACATGGGGCCTTAGTGCAGGCACATGCAAAAATAAAACAATACAAATTATACGATACAGACACTCTAAGAAAAATCAAATAAGCAGTTAAAATACACAGTAAAAAATTGAATCCGCGCAAAATGGGAAGAATAAAAAGACAAAACTAACGAAAGGAAGTGAAAAATAAAGGAGATTATGGACATTTATGCAGAAACCTTGCTGAAAGACGGAAAGGGAAGAATCTGTACATTGTGAAAAACTATGTTAAAACAATGCAGAGCTGCGATAAGAACAATGACTGCGGACTGTGAAAAACATCAAGATCATGAATGTTAACATTTTATAGACTATTCTGTGAAGGGTAGCGTGTTGAAAAAAGTCGGCAGGTACATGAATTGGTCGATTCTCTCTAGTTAACTTATGCGGAATCTGAAAATTTACACAACTGAGAAGTAAAGGTCAGGATAGCATACCATGAACTAGTCTGTAGAGAAATAAGAGGTCAGCGAGATTTCGTCGAGAGTGGAGACAATGATAATAATCTGGCATTGCTGGTACGAGATCCGGAGTCATGCATAGCGAAACGATGATTCTAAAGGCTTACAATTTTTTGTGGACTCGCTCAATGACGCCACGGCCAGATTTAGCATTGCTATCTCAGATCACAGATACATATTCAAGCTGAGGAAGACATATTGCGGTGTACATTTTGTGGAAGGCGGTAGGAGAAGTGAATTCTTTAGATATTCTGCAAACACAGCCGTCCTGTGGCGTCCTGTGGCTGTACGTTTAGTGTGAGCACAAAATATTGAGTATGCTATCAGAAAGAATACCAAGATCACTGAACCCACGAACCCTACATAACGACTTGGTATTCACAGAGTATGGATGTGACACGATGGATGTTTTGCGAGATGTACTGATGAACTTTGAGGTATTCGAGGAAAGGTTATTTTTGGCACACCATTCAGAGAAAGACCATAATTCTGACTGCAGCAAGCGACAGTCGTTAGCTGAACAAATTTCCTTAAATATCTTGATTTCATCGGCATACAAAAGAAAAGAATAATGACGAATTGCAAAAAAAACGTCGTTAGTGTCAATTGAAAATAAGAGTGGGCCTAATAGCGACCCCTGATGGACCACACTAGAAACTTCGTAGAAGGAAGACCTTTGGCCATTTACGGCAACATAACATAATATATTAAGTAGATAGCTCTGTAAGACATTCAAAACAGACGGGTCAACATCAAAGTTTGTAAGTTTTGCCAAAAACTGTGAATGGCTGACTAAATGAAGAGCCTTGCTCAGGTCAGAGTAGACAACGTCAAGCGGTCCTCTCTGACAGAAAGGTGGGGTGATTTGGGTTGAATAACTATGAAGATTTGTGGCAGTTGAGCAGCCAGGGAGAAACCCGTATTGATTAGGAATCAATAAAATTTTCACGTTAACACACAATATGGTGGGAAGAGCCAGCTAAATTATCTTCGACGTGGCACACAGTAGAGAAATCGGGTGATAGTTAGAAACGCAAGTTTTGCGGCCCGACCTAAATACTGGAAACACAAACGCAGTTTTTCATATTCTGAGAAATGTGGAAGCGTTCAGACAGTTATTAAGTATTGTGATCAGTATTAAGGCAAATATACCACCACAAGCCTTTAGTATGGCGGAAGGCATGCTATCTGGGCCACATGATAAAGACAGTTTTAGGCGCCTAATGCATGAGCAGATGAGTTTTTCATCCAGCGACACACCACTACTTGGGCTTATTGCCTTGTGTGGTTGTCCTATCTGAGTCCTAGAATCTGAGGCCTTATAAATGAATAATAATAATAATAATAATAATAATAATAATAATATTAATAATAATAATAATAATAATTTGCCGAAATTATCCGCGGCCTTCAACTACGGCGTTTCAGAACAACGAATTAGCTTTCTAACCCACTCAGGTTACGCAGTGAAGGATGACTCTACTAAAAAAAAATTATAAGTTTCTAGCCGACACAATCTTCAGCTGAGGAGTTTCATCAATGAGGTCAATATAACGTAACATCGTATCATCGTATAACATGATATAGCGTAACATGCGATAAAGTAACAAAGCACGAAACAACATAAAATTACCAGCTACAAACTACCATGCAAACTAGACAGAAGTGCGGGAATAAATGAAAGCTTAATACGAAGAATGATCGTTGAACACTGAATGTTACTGGAGAGAATGTTTCGTCACGTGCACATGCAATCTTCACGCCAGGAACAGTGTGTATGTAACTAGTATAATGCAAAATTAGACTATTATAGCCGTACACTCAAGGGTGCATCAAAAAAGAAAGCCCTATAACGGCAGGAGGTCATTCTAAAAAAAGAAGCGTCCACTAGCTTGTCAGATTGTTACCGTTTATTGGTAACACTGAAAAATCTTTTAGCGCCGGTAGTTATAGCGCGTGAACCGAAAGACGACAAAGGGACAAGAAGCAGACGAAGACGGAGACGAAGGAGACGTTCGTCATTCTGTTCTCGCGCTATAACTATCGTCATGTCATACCAACTAGCCCGAACCACCACGCTTCTAAGTTATATTTTTGGTAGCGAATCGCTCAGCATTACTTCGCAATATTACTACGCTGCAGATCATCCTTCCAGCTAGCCTCAATTGATTCTACTTTCCTTTAATCGTTCGCTCTACTTTTCCTACGGTTTCCCAGTGGTAATATATTGCTATATAAAGCACTGCGTATCCGAGGACGAAATGCGACAGTGAGCAAGGAGCCAGGGCTCGTGTGACGTGTGATCGTTCCTGGGAATGATTCACGCGGAAAGCGTATACCACGATTTTTTGTCGAATCTCTGGGACGCTCCACATCGTCTCGCTTTTACTATATACTGGCTGACCTGCAGCTGGTCCGTCTTGTGGCCTTCTCATCCGAGCTCCGTCCACCGCACCTGTCATGCTACGGAAACAATAGCGTGCATTCTTTTCGCGTGTGTCCAGTCTGCATGGTCGACAAGATCGACATTTATCTCGTCTATGTATGCTCTGTAAGACGTTAGAGGCTTACTGCGTAGTAAAAAACACGGATAAAACAAAAATGATGACAACAACCAAACGCTGAAGGAGTTGGGCTTTGCGTATTGGCGAAATAACTTTAGTTCTTCGGTTGAGTGTTTACATTCGATTGGTATGCTCGAACCCGGTATTGCGAGTAAAACAGACGATTGGTAAGAGCGAGCTTATTATTAGCAAGACGTAGCTGAAAACATCGAGTAGTTGTATGTGTCTAAGCCTAAGTGCAATGCATGCAAACAACCTTTTTATTATGCGTTTGTTATGCCCATAAGCATGATGCGCGCCACAAGTTGTCGTTGCTTCTCCTTGCCGTTCCCATATTCAGAAACGTAAAACAGAAGACCTGCACACGAGAGAAGTATGGACTACTAAACTAAATTCTAACACTGTTGATCTGCAGTAGAAACAGTAGAAACAACAAGCAATTAATAATTTACTGTACGCTCTAACAAAAAAAAAGAAGCTTTGTGTTACTCTTGCCAGTAACCTTAACATGACAATGTTTAACGCTAGAACCTTATCTAGCGAGGGAAGTTTAGCTGTAGTATTCGAGGAGCTAGAGGGTGTTAAGTGGGATATAATAGGGCTCAGTGAGGTTAGGAGGACAGATGAGGCCTATACGGTGCTACAGAATGGGCACGTCCTTTGCTATCGGGGCTTGACAGACAGAAGAGAACTGGGAGGGGGGTTACTAATTCATAGAAAGATAGCTGGCAACATATAGAGGAATACTACAGCATTAATGAAAGGGTGGTAGGTATCGTAATTAAACTGAATAAGAGGTACAAGATGAAAGTGGTACAGGCTTACGCGCCTACATCCAACCATGATGACGTTTCAGAAAGCTTCTATGAAGACGTGGAATCGGCAATGAGTAATAGTATTCTGATGGGAGACTTTAACGCAAAAGTAGGGAAGAAGAAGGCGGGAGACGAGGCAGTAGGAGATTATAGCATCGGTACTAGAAACGCCAGAGGAGGGCTACTAGTAGAATTCGCAGAACGCAATAATTTACGAATTTTGAACACCTTCTACCGAAAACGAGGCCACCGTAAGTGGACATGAAGGAGCCCTAATGGTGAAAGTAAGAACAAAATAGACTTTATAATGAGTGCACACCCAGGCGTCGTGCAGGATGTGGAAGTGGTTGGCAAGGTACGATGCAGTGACCATAGAACGGTAGGTCCCGAATTCGCCTAGACTTGAAGGAACGACAGAAACTGATATGCAAGAAGCCAGTCAATGAACTAGCACTGAGAGGGAAAGTACAGGAATTCAGAGTCTCGCTTCAGAACAGGTACTCGGCTCTTATTGAGGAAACCAACCTTAGCGTAGACACAATGAATGATAATCTGACGAGTATCATTACGGAGTGTGCAGTGGAAGTTGAGGCAGGGTAGTTAGACAGGACACTAGAAAGCTTTCCCAGGAAACAAAGAATCTCATTAAGAAGCGCCAAAGCAAGAAAGTCTCAAGTTCAACAGACAAAATAGAACTGTCAGAGCTTTCGAAGTTGACTAATAAGCGTAAGATATCTGATGTAAGAAGGCATAACATGGAGAGAATTGAACACGCTCTGAAAAACGGCGGAAGCGTCAAAGCAGTGAAGAGGAAACTTGGGATAGGCAAAAATGGGATGTATGAACTAAGGGACAAAGAAGGCAAGGGGGGGGGGGGGTGAACAGCAAGAGGGAAGGCAGGGAGGTTCACCAGGCACATGCCTGGTTTGCTACCCTACGCTGGGGGAATAGGAAGGGGGCATAAAGATGAGAGAGAGAGGGGAAAAAGAAGAGAAAGAGAGAAAAAAAACAAAGGATTGTCAGTCAATCGGCTGGCGCGTATGCAGCGGTGGCACTGCACAAAAGGTAAAGGTGGTCACGTAGGCCTGTAGTCCTCAAAAAGCACAAGACAGCTTTGACTGCTTTTTGAGCCGACGAAAGGCGAGGACGGTGTTCCAGTAGCATCTGCACAGAGAGTTGCCGATCGTCCAATTGTCGCAATGCATCCGAAAGCTTCTGTATTTCAGAGGCAAATCAAGGTCAATGGCATATCAGATGGTCGATGTCTTCTTTGGTGCAGCAGACGTCACATTCCGCATTGTCGGTCAATCCGATGAGGGTTCTATATGCTTTTGTGACGGCAACCCCCAACCAAAGGCGACAAAGAAGAGAAGCTTCACGTCGACGAAGTCCGGATGGAGGTCGAAGTTCCAGTCGATGGATTATTTGGTATAGTCTCGTATGTCTTATGCTTGGGGTGTTCCACTCCTGCAGACACAGACTACGTGCCAGGTGACGAAGTTGCTTTGCAGCGTCAGTCCTTGACAAAGGAATTGGAAGGATGTGCTCTTGGAGGCAAAATAACTACCAATATGAACAGGATAGTTAAAATAGCGGAAAAGTTTTACAGAGATCTTTACTGTAGCCGGGACAACCACGGCCTTAATACTATAAAAACTAGCTGTAACCCAGATGACACCCCACCAGTAATGATAGAACAAATCATAAAAGCCTTGGAGAGCACGCAAAGAGGCGAAGCTGCTGGTGAGGATCAGGTAACATCAGATCTGCTGAAAGATGGAGGACAGATTGTGCTAAAAAAACTAGCCACCCTGTTTACGAGGTGTCTCCTGACGGGAAGAATACTGGAGTCTTGAAAGAATGCTAACATCATCTTAATACATAAGAAAGGAGATGACAAGGACTTGAAGAATTACAGGCCGGTCAGCTTGCTCTCTGTAGTACACAAGCTATTCACAAAGGTAATTGCTAACAGTGTAAAGAAAACATTAGAATTCAATCAACCAATGGAACAAGCAGGATTTCGAACAGGCTACTCAGCAATCAACCACATTCATACTATCAATCAGGTAATAGAGAAATGCTCAGAGTATAACCAACCACTATACATAGCCTTCATAGATTACGAGAAGGCGTTTGATTCAGTAGAAATATCAGCCGTCATGCAGACACTGCGGAATCAGGGCATCGATGGAGCATATATAAGCATCCTGGAAAAAATCTACAGGGGTTCAACTGCTACCATAGTGCTTCATAAAGAAAGCAACAGAATACCAATCAAGAAGTGTGTAAGGCAGGGGGACACAATCTCTTCAATGCTATTTACCGCCTGCTTACAGGAGGTTTTCAGAAGCCTAGAATGGGAACAGTTAGGGATAAGAGTTAACGGAGAGTATCTTAGTAACCTGTGCTTCGCCGATGACATTGCTTTGCTGAGTAACTCAGGGGACAAATTGCAACTCATAATTAAGGAGTAAGACAAGGAGAGCAGAAAGGTGGGTCTTAAAATTAATCTGCAGAAAACGAAAGTAATGTACAACAACCTCGGAAAAGAGCAGCGCTTCGAGATTAATTAATTTATTTATTTATTTATAATACCCTCAGGGCCAAAAAGGCATTAAAGAGGGGAGTGGGTAAATACATAAAAATACAAATAAAACAGTGCCATAAATACAAATAAACAATACAATAAATACAAATAAAACAATACAATAAAATACAGATAATATTAACATTTCTGCAGAATGTATAAAAAATAGTTATTTTCAAATATACAAAAACAGAAGCAATAAGCATAGGTAACAGATTTTCTTGGTTATACAATGTTAGCTAATGTTTCTTGAAAAAGTTTGAAGTCAGTGATGGTTGCGACATTCGAGGGAAGGCGGTTCCAATCATGAGATGTGCGGGGAATAAATGACTGAAAGAAAGACCTAGTGTGACGTGATGCGATTCCTACCTTATTGCGATTATCAACACGGTTTGAGATGTACAGAGGCTGGAGTATCAGGTCATTATGAAGTGTAGGGTGATAGAAAATTTTATGAAACAGTGAAACACGGGCGATTTTTCGTCGGTGAGCCAATGGAATAAGTAATAAATTATTTTTCATTGAAGTCATACTTGCAGTGCGGTTGTAGTTGAAGAGGATGAACCTAGCAGAGTTATTTTGTACTAGTTCAAGAGAGGTGATGAGATTAGCATGACTGGGATCCCATATGGCGGATGCATATTCGAGTTTGGGGCGTATGAGAGACTTATAGAGTACTAGTTTCAAGGAAGAGGGTGCTTTGGAGAAGTTACGTCGTAAGTAGCCGAGTATGCGATTAGCATTGTTAATCACGTACTCTACATGAGTTGTCCAACTTAAGTTATTTGTGATGTGCACGCCAAGATATTTATAAGACAAGACGGAATCTAAAGGAACGTTGTTTAAGTGGTAGATGTTATGATTCGAGTTAGTTCTTGATACGTGCATAATTTTACATTTCTTAATATTAAGTTCCATTAACCAGATATTACACCGATCAGCTATATTATTTAGGTCAGTTTGAAGTGTTTTAGTATCATCAACATTGGTAATTTCGCGGTAAATAACACAGTCATCTGCGAACAGATGTATGTTAGAAGTTATTGAAGAAGTAAGATCATTAATATATACAAGAAATAATAAAGGTCCCAACACTGAACCTTGAGGTACACCGGATTGTACTTCAGTGAGTGGTGAATGATGGTCGTTAGCAGTAACGAATTGGAAACGATTAGAGAGAAAATGTTCTATTCATTTAAGAAGGTTAGTGTCGATATTTAGCAAGCTTAGTTTTAAGAGCAGTAATTTATGGCAAACCTTGTCAAATGCTTTGCTAAAATCCAAAAAAATACTGTCAGCGCAAGACGATCGATCCAGGATTCGATGCAGATTATGAGTAAACGAAGCTAGCTGTGTCTCGCAGGAGTACTGTTTTCTAAAACCGTGTTGCGCTTTAGCAAAGTATGTGTTTGACTCTAGAAAGTTAGCAAGGTTCGAGAAGATTACATGTTCTAATAATTTGCAACAATTACTTGTTAATGATATGGGTCGGTAATTAAGAGGCGAGTTTCTGGGGCCAGATTTATAGATTGGAACCACCTTCCCTATTTTCCATTCCTTTGAAAGTTGACAAGTACTCAATGATTGTTGAAATATTTGACTTAGTACCATTGAACTAACTACGTTAGTGCTTTTAAGAAATTTGCTATTAATGAATGCCATCATAGCTAGGAGCAGAGTGGAATGGTAACTTATCTATAAGTTTCAATATTCCAGGTACCTCAATAACTACTGGATCCATGGGCATGTAATTATAGTGGTGCGCATAATGGAGTATGATGTTGGTGGATTCAGAGTACTGGCTTGAAGATGAATCATTAATAGCTGATGCGCACATGTTATCGGGGATATTATTTCCAGATTAATCTTCTAGTGATATAGTGTTGTTAGTGGTTGGGTTGATCATTTGCCAAAACTTTCTAGGGTTATTTTTCAGTGTTTCAGGTAGTGTTCTAGTTAGGTAGTTGTTTTTTGCAGTTTTCAGAGCTCTTAAGTAGGCGTTTGCAGCAGATTTGTAAGTTGTCCAGCGCGAAGGTGAAGGCGAGCTTTTAGCTAAACGAAAGAAACGCTTTTTTTCGATTAGATAGGCGTTTTAGATGACTGGAATACCACGGCGCTTGGGAATAGGAAATGAATGTGCGATTAGGGATGTACTTCTCTATCAATTTATGGACTGTGCATGCGAACAGATCCCAGTTAGATTGAACGTAACGAGATTCAAAATCACTAACAAAATCATCGTAAAAGTGAGTTAGCTCATTATTTATTGCTTCGAAGTTAGCTTTCCGGTAGTATCGTATGCGTTTCTGCTGTTTAGTCTTTTTACTAGGGCTAATATTGATGACAAAGTTTAGCGAGACGTGGTCGCTGATTCCTGGTAAGTATGTAATGTCGGAGACAAGGTCAGGATGCGTTGCCAGTATTAGGTCGAGAGTGCTTGCTGTATTACTTGCAATTCTTGTGGCTTGAGTTACTAACTGATTCAAGCAATAAACAGAGCATGTATTCAGAAAATCTTCACTCTGCTGTGAAAAGGGGGAAATACGTATCGGCACTGTGTTCCACGTTATGTTGGGAAAGTTAAAATCTCCGAGTAAAAACATAGGTAAAGAAGGGAAACGAGAGCTTACTATGTTGATGGAGTCATGCAGTTCGTTAACAAATGTGGATGGTGAGGAAGGTGATCTGAAGTGCACTAATAATAGTGCACTTCAAGTTGTAAAAGACTATGTCTACTTAGGGCAGGTAATAACCGCGGAGCCGAACCACGAGATTGAAGTAACTAGAAGAATAAGAATGGGGTGGAGCACATTTGGCAAGCACTTTCAAATTATGACAGGTAGATTGCCACTATCCCTCAAGAGAAAAGTATATAACAGCTGTATCTTGCCGGCACTTAGCTACGGAGCAGAAACATGGAGACTTACAAAAAGGGTTCATTCTAAATTGAGGACGACGCAGCGAGCAATGGAAAGAAAAAATGGTAGGTGTAACTTTAAGAGACAAGAAGAGAGCAGAGTGGATTAGGGAACTAATGTGGGTTAGGGATATCGTATAGTTGAAATCAAGAAGAGGAAATGGACATGCGCCGGGTATGTAGCACGTAGACAGGATAACCGCTGGTCATTAAGGGTAAATAACTGGATTCCCAGAGAAGGCAAGCGAGTTGGGGGGAGACAGAAGGTTAGGTGGGCAGATGAGATTAAGAAGTTTGCGGGTATAAATTGGCAGCAGCAAGCACAGGACCGAGTTGTTGTTGTTGTTGTTGTTGTTGTTGTTGTTGTTGTTGTTGTTGTTGTTGTTGTTCTCCTATTGTAAGTGGCGCATACCCACTGTGGGAGATCGGCCAAGAATCGAGTGGTTTAAAAATTTACTGTTCAGATTTTCAATGATGGAGGTTTAACAGAAAGATTACCGATAGGCTAGGAAAGTGTGTTGCCTAATGTAATGCATGCAAGTATTTACATAAACGAATTTATTCTTAGAATAGAGCAATAATATGATTTGATACGTATATAAATATGTGGACCCGTTAGGATAATGAAACTGATTAATTAGTCAACCTATTAGTTTTATCAATATAGTCCCGGACGGCCGTGCATACTGTCTTATTAGAGAAACCAGAAATGGAAGCTCCAAAAGACAAAATGACAGGCAGGGATAAGTCCATACCAATACCACGTAAAGGTATTTCTAATAGGGTTTTTCGTATTGTGTTAAACCGCCTGCAGGTCAAAAAGAAATGATCTATTGTTTCCAGTTCATCACAGAATGCACACAGTGGCGAAGGTGCCTGAGCAGACCTGTGTTTATATAAATTTAGATTTGGTACCCGGCAACGCAGCCTTGTGATAGCTACTTCTTGTTTTCGAGTGCGGCAAAAGTCTCTTCGCCAGGGATATAATAAATGGCGATATTCTGTAGAGTTTGTTAGTGCTGAACCTTTAAAGAGTTGCATAAGCGTACGTCTGCGGAATCGAGCAGCAGTCACATAAGCGGATGATGGACAGAGTGGTAGAATTGGTTCGCTGATTGACGACTTAGCTAAGGAATCGGCTATTTCATTTAGAAACAAACCTTTATGTCCAGGCACCCAAACTAATCGTACTTTTCTCAAATGCGCAGGTGCTAGAGCACGGAACGCCTTTGTTACTTGATTATCAGCACCAACAGAAAGTGCCGCACAGAGAGATAGGGAATCTGTTATTATGACAGCTGATGTAATTGCTGTATCTAACTTGCGTAAGGCGAGCACCACTGCCAGAAACTCAGCCACAAAAACGGGTATGAAATCGGGTAGTCGAAGGGAATAAATCAAATTTAAAATCGGGCTGAAAATACCAACCCCTGACTTTTCGTCGTATTGCGATGCGTCTGTAGCAATAATAACGTTCGTTGTAATACGGCGCAGGTGATCTTGTAGTAAACCATCCAAAATATTATAGTTAACTGGTGGAACATTGGAGAGGCCTTTGTCCTGCAGTGGACGTAGTCAGCCTGATGATGATGATGATGATGATGCCGGTAAGACCACACTTGTCGCATATATGACTCTCCTTAAAGATAAGCACCTACTCTCTCTTGAATCCTATCACTTTGCGACAAGAGTATAAAGATGTACAAAGCGTGTTGATTGGTATATTTGAAGAGAGTCAAATTATTCTTTCTTTATGCTTATTTAGTACGTTTTGAACAAAAGTAAGCACGAGAGCGCAAGGATTAGAGAAAATCAGAAAGAGTAAATCAGGAATCAAGGACGGTAAATCACGAATGAGGGGTTAAAGAAGGGTCGAAATAAGGGTAAATTGGGAGAGGATAATGGTAAATCAGGAACCAGTTGTCAAAGCCCGGTTTGTACCCTGGGCTATGGTAGGAAAAAAAGAGGAGGACATAAAGGGAAAAGAAGAAGGGAGTATACAAAGCACATCAGTGTGTTTAAAAACAAGCGTGAAATCCTAAACACACATCAAGCTCCCTTATTCGCTTGAGTTGTGTCCGATGGCTGCGCTTAGCTTTTACCAAAAATAGACGAGTTAATGCACTTCGCGCAAAAAGGTAGGCGCTAAAGTAGAAAATGCTAGAGTAGAGAAAAGACACTAGTGGAGGCCCAAATTTGTTATACAGCGCCCAGAAAAGTAGCTGAGCGTCACTCGGACATGATCCTCAAAACGCTTGCAGAAGATAGACCGAGTTCCATGTAATTGATCAAGCAGACCTATTAGGGGACTCGTGGAGTGTGCCTCGTCACTTCAAATAAGCAACGAATTTCGGATGGTTGAGATTCCCAAATACCGAAATATATGCCCATCATGAGTGAGTTGTATTGCGGCAGCATTGTTAAGAAGTTTACGGCATTCGTTACTGTGGGGGAGTTGACTTCACCGAGCCGAACTCTCACGTGGGTGAGTCAGCGGGCAGCGCATAGAACACGTGTTCAAATTGTTTAATGGTTTCGTCAGACCCGTTTTGACAACGCTGCACTGGTTCCGCTGCGTTGCGGCAGCAGAATCACTCCTTTGAAAGACGATGGTCGAGCCGCCATGTGTGTACGTCGAGAGGGGCCCGTGTGTGTACAAAGAGCCTCCCCGGAGGCGCTCGTCGTTTGCGACATCGGGGAAATTGAGGCGTGGGCCACAGCTGGCTCGGCACGGAAGGCAGAGTTTGTTACGTGTTGGGAGTGACCCTCGGAAGCAATTTGCGGTTTTGAGAGGATTGTGGCAGCGCCGGCCCAGCTTCACGTAAAGAGGTGAACGAGAAGAGAATACTCGTTTCGCCGGGGGGGGGGGGGGGGACATGCGCCGAGGTGGTAGTTGGCATCATTTAAAGGGTAAACCCGACTTACGACACTCGGGACCCCTCGGCGGCACGTATCTTTGACTTCACGATGACAACAGTGAGATCTCGCTTTGACTTCGCGTGGGGCCAAAGGCAAGCTAGCTTGCTCGAGGTTGGTGACATCCTAGCCAGCTGGGAATCATGAGTGACGCCGCCATGCCAGGCTGACTACAAGGAAACAGAAAGAAGTTGTAAACAAAATGGCTCTGGGACACTGATGTGGTTATTGCGCAGTGTTGCTCCGAAGATGTACTAAAGAGGGTGGCTACAATGTAGACTGGAATAGCCCCGCCTCTTATTTCAGTATTACGATCTGATGCACTTATTGGTCGGAATAGGGTGAGATAATCTAGCAATGGTTCCACCCCATATCACGACTGTTGATAGACGAGGTGTACGTGTGAATGCGAGATGTGCGAGCCGGGAATCGGCCGCCGCTGGGCAATAATCTTTGTTGACCTGACCTGATCTTGCTTTTGACCTTTACTTTTAATAAACAGTTTTGTTCTGGAAGTTCGCCTCCCTTGTTGCAAGGTGTCTGCAGATGATCAGGAAGAGGCATCCCAAGTAGCTGAAATGCTTAGCTTCCTACCAGCCTATAGCACTGATCATTGTTTAACAGGGGGATTCGTTTTTCCAGGTTCGCTACAGACGGGTTTGAATTTATACTTGCGCTGGTGTTGTCAGTTTATTGGGAGTCTGGTGCAGCAAAAAGGAGAACTCATCTTAACGGCTGAAGTACAAAGAGAAGATTGACTTTAATGACAGGTCGACAAACTCATTCATTATTCGACTCCCTAAGACTCAGATCGGGCCGTGAGTGCGAGTTTGAGCGAGTCCGGGTGAGAAATATTTTCGTGAGTCTCAGTCCGAGTGAGCCCCAAGCGTGGGATGTATTTCTCGGACAAGTCTGAGTGAGCTCCACCTTTCACAGCGAAAGCTGTTATATAAGATTACGACACGGGTTTCGTGTCGTAATCTGCGACACGGCGGTAAGACTATCGTGCGATAGTCTTACCACAGTTGTCCGTAAGACTATCACACGAAATAAGAAAAATATCACTAAACAAGAATACAATGCACACAATGGGATTCCAACCGGGTCTCCGGCGTGCCATTCCAGTATTCTACCATTGAGCCACGCCGGTGCTTGGGAGTGGCCTCGGGCAGGCTTGCTGTCGGGAAAGGTTTGCAGTCTGGAAATCGTTTTAAAACAGCAAAGCAACAACCAGGTGCCACACAATGCGGTTTGAACAGTGAGTGGGTCGTCGCATACTCCCACCCTTTACAAAAGCTTGATCTTGTTCACCTAATAACTGTGTTGCATACCCACTGTGGGGGATAGTGAGGATTACAATAGCTTATGGCATAACGCTTCATCGTCATCAGTTACAACAGAAGAAAAAGGGCTCAAAGTTCCTTGCAAGTGTACCACGCTTATCAAAGAATGACTAGGAAGGCATAGTGAATGCGTGCGTACTATAAAATTATTTATGGCATAGTGGGTACCCTGCAAGTACGCTTGCAGCAGCCACCCCCAAAAAATGCTAAAAAAATCTTCGTTAAAAAGGCTCTTTCGGCTTTCACTGTGGAGTGCCGGTTTATATGGCCGGCTTGTGGCTCCTAATTATTCATAAGGCATGACTCTACACCGCCGAGAGGTGGTAAGGACATCTTAATCATGCGACGGTCCCCTGTGAAGAGAGGAGCATCAACAGTGAATTGCTAAAGAAACGCCGGTTTACTGCGGTCACAGTAAATGCGCATAACTATTGTTCGAGAAATAAAAAAAAAGCAACGGACTTTCGCTACAAACTCAGTGACGTGCCCTCGTGCCACCAACACGTGCTTTTTGTGCCAGGAATGGTTCACTTGGTTTGTATGCGATCTATTTTGCGCATTTCTGCCGAAGCAATCGTTCTTTACTGAGAGTGAAGACAGAACAATCCCCTCAGATACTTTGCGGAAAGTGAGTTCCCAGAAATGTTTGGTCATTAGTGTAGAGAACCCCGGATCTGAAGGTCTTTTGCGTGAGAAAACGGACGTCATTCAGCCATCTTGCTCTGCGCATTAGAAGAGCTAGAAACAGCGTGGTTTGCGTCAAAAGGCAGCTGGAATAACGAAGCGCATATTCTGGAAAATTATTCGTCGATGGCTTGGCATGCGTAGTTTTCATGCATTTCTTTTTACATTACTCTGCCGCAGTCGAATCATCGTTGCTTTGGTTCAATCATTATGATGAGTGACCCTTGCTCTTCTTTTTCGTATATATTAAGTTCCTAAGATTCTATTTTTCCTTACTTAATTGAATGCTGTGGTGGCAGTTCCTAGACAGTTTACTGCGTTTCTTGCTTCTTTGTCTATTTGTGTTCGTATGTTCTTAACTCATATAACGACAATACCAGCCAACGTATACCCTCAATTTTTCATTCTCAAGCTTATCAGGCTCATTGAGTTCCGTAGGGGAACATTTTGCGCGTCAATACTGAAGTACGTTTGTCGAGGCAGTAGTGACGCCGCCACTGACGACAACAGTGTCTTTTAACCACAGGCAAGACGCCCTGATGCCACGACAAGATGGCGATGGCGAGTTGAGCTAGTTTCCACTCGTACATATTTAAAAATTAGTTATTCGTTGTAGACTTCCATTGTCCGCGTCTTCAGTGTGCTTGAAACTAACTTTTAAACTCAAATATACCATTTTGTTGGGTATTGAACATGACATACTCAAGTGCAGAAATATTCTGCAGCACTCTTCCCATTTATTAGTGATTTATTAGGTTGTTGTATTGAGTGAGGTAAACAGTTCTCTTTCTGTCTTTCTAAATAAATGGATACCACTTCATTTAGAAATAAATAAACGGTCAATATTCCAAATTAACAGATACTTAAGAACAAATACGCGGCTCTTATCGAAGATACCTGCCTTAGTGTTGACGCAATGAATGATAATCTGACGAGTATCATTATAAAGTGTGAAGTGAAAGTTGGACGTACTGTAGTTAGACAGGACTCCAGCAAGCTGTCCCAGGAAACTAACCCCCATATTCTAGAACGTCCCTTCCCTCAACGCTCCACCTTCACTTGACAAAGCCGATGGGAGCGCCGTCTCTACTCACAAGTCACTGCACATCAGCGATAATTTGCTGTGATTCTTGAGTATCGCGGCGCCATTTTCAGCCGAGGGGCGGCGCAGTGCTCAACTCTTTCAAGTGAAGGGTGAAAGTCGAGTCGAGGAGCGTTTGTGAATACGAGGGTAAGAACCTCATTAAGAAACGTGAAAACGTTAAATCATCAAACAGAACAGACAACAGAGAACTGACAGAGCTTTTGAAGTTGATTAATAAGCGTAAGGTATCTGGTGTAAGAAGGAATATTATGGAGAGAATTGAACACGCTTTAAGGAATGGAGGAAGTGTCAAAGAGGTGTATAGGAAACTTGGAATAATCAGGAACCAGATGTGTGAACTAAGCGACAAGGAAGACACGAGAGACACAGAGAGACGCATGGAAAAGCAGGGAGGTTAACCAAACACACGTCCAGTTTGCTACCCTACATTGGGGGAAGAATTGAGGGGGAGAAAAGAGATAGGAGAGCGAAAAGAAAAATACACATAATCACGAGCCCACTAGTGGAGCAAAGTAACTACCAATATGAATAAGATAATTAAAGTAGCGGCGTAGTATTCCAGAGATCTGTACAGTAGCCGGGACAACCACGACCATAATGTAAGAACAAGTACTACTCCAGATGACATCCCACCAGTAATGGCAGAAGAAGTCAAGAAAGCCTGGAGGGAATGCAAAGAGGCAAAGGTGCTAGTGAGGATCAGTTAACGTAAGATTCGCTGAAAGACGTAGGACAGATTGTGTTATAATAACTGTCCGCGCTGTTTACGGAGTGCCTCCTGATACGAAGGGTACCAGAATCTTGGAAGGATGCTAACATAATTTTAATCTCTAAGGAAGGGGACGTCAAGTATTTGAAAAATGTTAGGCCTGCGTAGAAGGCGCAGCACGGTCACAGCGAAAGCTAGAAGAATAGCCTTTCAGAGCCTTTTCAAAACACTCATTTGGTAACTACTTCAAGCACACGTGCTTGATAGGGTGATGATAATACATTTTTTTTTGGGTAGTCGGCCGGCATTTGCTATGCTTCTGTCACTTCAGCCACTTCAATCATTCTTCTGTGAAGCGTGGTATCCGCTTAACACTTCCAAGGAATTTTGTGCCAATTGTTGATGAAGTGACTGAAGATCGATTGATTGATATGTGGGGTTTAACATCCCAAAACCACCATATGATTATGAGAGACGCCGTAGTGGAGGGCTCCGGAGATTTCGACCACCTGGGGTTCTTTAAGTGCACCCAAATCTGAGCACACGGGCCTACAACATTTCCGCCTCCATCGGAAATGCAGCCGCTGCAGCCGGGATTCGATCCAACGACCAGCGGGTCAGCAGCCGAGTACCTTAGTCACTAGACCACCGCGGTGGGGCTAAGTGACTGACGACGATGAAGAATTATGGCTGAAGTGGATAAGTGACACAGTTTATACAGGAAACAAGGACCAGCTTTCGTAATTGGTTGGAGCATTGGACGACCCACTCGTTATGCAATTCGCATTGTGCGACATCTGGTTGTTCTTTCGCTGTTCAAAATGCTTTATAAGTCGTATTAGCGCGATTAATTTCCCGACATCAAGCCTGCCTAAGGCAAGTTTGCCAACAAGTCACAAGCACCAACGTAGCTCAGTGTTAGAATACTGAGCTGTCACCTAGCGAACCCGGGTTTGAGCCCCACTGCGTCATTGCTCATAAGTTTTTTTTTCTTATTTCGTGTGTTGTGGTTATGGAAACCGGTGCACCGGCGGAGGCGGTGGACAGCTACGGCAGCACGTAACCCGAGTTTTGATCTCATAACAGCTTTCGCTGTAAAATTACAGGCTGATCAGCTTGCCCTCCGTCGTATGCAAGCTATTTACGAAGGTAATTGGTAGCATAATATAGGCAACATCAGAATTTTTTCAACAAAAGAATCAAGCAGTATTTCTTACAGACTACTCAACTATCGACCACATTCGTACTATCAATCAGGTGATATAGAAATGCTCAGAATACACACAACCACTGTGTATACTTTTCATAGATTACGAGGAAACGTTTTATGCAGTAGAGCAGTCATGCAGAAACTGTGGAATTGGGGCGTCGACAAAGCATGTGTAAAGGTCCTGGAAGAAACCTACAGTGAATAAACTGCCACCTTAGTGTTTCATAAAGAAAGTGACAGAATAACAATTATAATGTTGTAAAATAAGGGGATGAGATGTCTCAATGCTATTTACGGCATGCTTACAAGTTTTCAGAGGCCTAGAACAGGAAGAGTTAGGAATAATAGTTAATGGATAGTTTTTTACAGCGAAAGCTGTTATGACATCACTTTTCGGGTCACGCGCAGTTGCATGTTGTCCACCGCGACCGCCTCTGCCGCCGGTGTCCGGAACCACATCGCGCGAAAGAAAAAAAATATTTTGCATCAATGACACACTGGGGCTTGAACCCAGGTCCGCTGGGTACCAGACCAATATTCGACCACATAGTTACGCCGGTGCTTGTAACTTGTCAAACTTGCCTTAAGCAGGCATGACCTAGCACCAATGACACTGTGGGGCTCGAACCCGGGTCCGCTGTGTGCCAGCCCAGTATGCTACCACTGAACTACACCGTTTTTTTCTTTATTGCCTTCTTGACTACAGGTCAATTTAATCTGAAAATCACACATCACACGTGTTTCATGTGTGTTAACGCATCAAACAAAGATATTACATCTTCAACACAGTCGGTAATCTTATACACATCTCGCACTTTGAAAAAAAGCTTCCACGAAACACTCATGAACAGATAGAACTCTTACATCACATTGTCTGTACGATAGCATGCTACGCCAAACCGAATTAAGACTAAGTAAGAAAATAACGTCCAAATGCTGCACAGAACTATCACAAGGCAAAAAACGGATTCCATGTGGAGTAAGAGGTAAATCTTTTTTAAAGTCCTCTGTAAAATGTCCCCCCCCCCCAAAAAAAAATGGCACTCTTACAATCAATAAATACATGTTAAATGGTCCCAGGTTTGTTACACAGGAGGCAGCTGCTTCCACATGGTGCACACATCTCTCTCTCTTCAAGCCACGTTTTCACTGGCAAGGTTCCCGTATGAAGCTTGAAAAAGAAAATTTTAACATTGGGCGGTGTCCACATGTTTTCACTCGTTTTAGTACGTCTTGTCCATATTAGTTTTCATACTTTCAACGATAAACGGACACAGGAAAAACATTCCATATTAAGTATTTCATAAGGCGCTTTGTTTTCACATTAGTTAGGTAATCTATCGAAAACATTGCCCTTAAGAAACGATATGAGAACACAACTTTGAACAAGAATGGCGACAAGGTGTGTCGTTCACCCCTATCTGAAGATATAATGAAGTCAGGTATGTGATGTAACAGCGTTGTTTGAAATAAAGAACATAAAAAGCTGTCTCTCTGGTCTGTTATCAGCAGGAAACGTGATATTACTTGGTTAAGAAACAGATGGCACAGAGACAGCCCTCCTTGCTTAACATGCCGAAACAAGTTCATTCTAGAAGTTCGCTCTCGTGTAGAGCTCCAGATGAACGTGGCGAAAGTCCTGTGGATTTTATGAATGCTTTTATGCGTACAACTAAGTACAACTAGTACAACTAAGTACACCGCTCCACGTCTGCAGGAAAGTGCAAAGCTGCATCAGTTCATTTTTTTGGTCTGGTGGCACAGAATTGTTATCGCGTCCAGCGTTAGCTCAACCGCGAGATCAAGGCGGTTTTGCATTCCCCGACGTTTCCGTCACGGCTTCTACATTGTGCCTCCGCAGTCTATTGCGAATACTAAGCAATGATGGCATGCCCGCTCAGACACTGGCTCGCTACCATCTGGGGCCAGCACTACGTGTCTTCTTGCCGGATAGCCAAATAAACCAAGGTCCCCAATCAACTGAATTACCATCTTTGTATCGAGCCCTTCTGGCATTTCACCGACGTTTGGAAGCTACGTGCCCAGAGATAGAGGTGGCCGATTCTGAAGTGGTGGACACAATGGCCGCCCTTCTACGGCCCTTGGTGCCCCAGCATCGTCACTCTGTAATGAACCGCGCTTGGAAACCAATAACAGCCGCAGTGTTGCCAGGGCATCTCAGAGACTTTGTCTGGAGGTTGGGCTGGGGCTTGCTCCCCACGCGAGATCGGTTGCAGCGATGGCTAGTGGTTCGCAGTTCCACTTGCCCTAACTACGTCATGGTAGAGACCAATCGACATGCGACGTTTGAATGTGTAGTTTCCCGTCTTTTTTGGCGTGCGGTTAATGCTGGTTTTTGGGGACAGGGTGCATGTGCGAACTTTCGTGTCCAACGGCCGATTTCCGCGTAGCCGCTTCTCCGCTCTCCTAATAGTTGCGGGGCTGTCCAGCCTTTGGAGAAACCGATGTGAAGCCGTAGCTGCCAATTGCCGCCGACGTGCTTTGTGGCCGATACTGGGGAGAATGAGACGAGAGAGAGAGAGAGAAATAACGTTTATTGCACCAGTCTAGAATGACGGGGGAGGAGGCTTCGGCCTCTGCCCCTAATCATCCCCCTAGCCATCGGCCGGAATCCCTTGGGACTCGGCGGCGGTCAGAGCGAGACCGATGACTTGACGCTGTTCTTCGGCGTCACGGCTGTGTAATAAGGCCTCCCAGGATTCTACGTTTCTACTTGGATCATTGTAGGATGGGCAGGTCCATACCATGTACACTAAACCCGCAGTGCTGTTGCAGTGCGCACATCTGGAGCTGAACACTTCCGGGTGCCATTTACTGTACAGGTGAGGGTTTGGAAACACCCCGGTTTGCGATTTCCGCCACAGAATTTCCCCCTTTTTGCTCAGCTGTTTAGCTGCCTCTGGATAAATCTTACGGTGGAGTTTATAGTGTGCGGTGATTTCCTGAAACGTTCGTAGTTCGTCTCTTGTGGAGAGGGGCTGCTCGCGCGAAGGCGGCGGGTCAGCGTCGTTCGACCGGAAAGTGAGCCCCCGGGCGATCGCGTGCGCCTTCTCATTCCCCTTCAGACCTTGATGGGCCGGGGACCATACTAGTGAGATTAGCTCTGCGGGTACTGGTCCGTGTCTTAGAATTTTGGCGGCTGTAGCAGAGATCCTGCCCATATCGTAGTTTTAATGGCTGACTTAGAGTCGCTAACAATCACTCGTGTGCCTTTTTGAGCTATTGCCAAAGCAATCGCAAGTTCTTCTGCCTCTGTGGTGGTTGTGTTCTTAGAGGTGCAGCACGAGACCAGGTACCCGTTCTCGCGAACCACTGCCGCTGTGTGTGCTCCCTTTCTTTCGTATTCTGCAGCGTCCGTGTAAAGCACGCCAGATCAACCTTCAAGTTTCGCCTGCAGGGCTACAGCTCTAGCTTTGCGTCTGCCTTCATGAAACGCCGGATGCATGTTTTTTGGCAGCGGTATAATTTTCAGTCTTGCCCTAGTTGATTTAGGTATGCTAGCAGTCTGCCTGGAACACTCCGCGGGCTCGAACCCCAAGCGCTTCATGATTTTCCTCCCGGTTCTACTTCTCAGAAGTCTTTGGTGCTGTGACATCATGGCGGCTTCTATTAGTTCATCTAAAGTGTTGGAGACACCCAGCCCAAGAAGTTTAACCGTAGAGATGTTCGGGGGAAGCCCTAGCGCAGTCTTGATGCCTTTCCTTATAATGGCTTCAATTTTATCTTTTTCTGCTCTACTTAATTTAAGAGAAGGGGCAACGTATAGTACACGGCTTATCACGAAAGCTTGAACTAATCTTTAAATCTTTAAAGGCAATCTTTAAAGATTGGCTTCTTTCATCCCCGCATTCTTGTTAGAAATACGCTTAAGCAGGCGGCACGTCTGGTTCGCACTAGCTTCGAGTCTCCGGATAGTTTCAGTGTTTTTTCCATTTGCTTGTATGCGCATCCCTAAAATTCGAATACTTTCTACGGTTGGAATAGCATTACCATTCACTCGCAAAGCGATGTCACAACCCCTTCCGAGGGGATTGTTTGTTTTCCTTTTTTGCGATGGTAGAAAAAGAGCCTCTGATTTTTCTGCCGAGCATTTTAACCCTAGTTGATCGAGATATTGTTCGATGGTATCTATAGCCGCCTGAAGAGCGCTTTCAATATGTCCGTCACTACCCCTGTTTATCCACAGCGTCACATCGTCTGCGTATATTGTGTGATGCAGATTTCCGATTCCTTCCAACTTCTCAGGAAGTCCAATCATCGCTCTATTGAAAAGAGTCGGAGAGAGTACAGACCCTTGTGGCGTCCCTTTATTCCCCAATTTAATGTTTTCGAGCGACTGCCCTCCCATGTTGATAGTGGCTGTACGATTTGAGAGAAAGCCCCTCACGTAGTTGTATGTCTTGACGCCTACGTTTAGCGCACTAAGGTTCTTAAGTAAATGAGACGAGAGATCCTCGCGTTCCTCTCCGATGAGCTTTTCTTCCTCGGGGAGCAAGAGTTTCTGCGGCATTGGTCGTGCCCTTTCGTCAAGGTGGAACACAAAAGGATACAACTCATTTTTCGACCGACTTGGTGGTAAGCAGCGCCCGTTGAGTTGTTTTATATGATTTAATTTGTTACATATCGTGTTTCATTGCATCTATTGTATCGTTATACCATTGTATCATGATATCGCATTGAGTTCTTGTGTACATATATGTCAACATTGTCATGTATATTAGAGCAAATGTCTTCACTGTAACGTGGTGATGTTAGTCGTGAAATATAGATGTGCCGAAGTGTATATGCCCTGTTACTAGAATGGTATGAAGCCTTTTGTTCTGTACATGCTGTAAATATTTTTTTTCTAAACACTAAGTACTTGCGAAATGTACATAATTTTAGCAACCAGAAACACTTTATGCATGCAGCTGACCGAGAGAAAATTGATAAGTCACGACCGCCCCATCCTTCGGCTGTCGCGCGCAGTTTCTCAGCTCTTTCAAGCCAAAACGCTTCAGTGTCTTGATACCTGTCCAATGGTACCCCTAGGTAATGATTAGGTGACTGAATATTGCCAATTGAAATAGGCGTGCGATCCCAATTACCATGCCATAAACCAATGCTTTATTCTTTGTTCTCTTTGTTCATTAAACTTCCACTCGTGTCACAACTTTCAGTGATTTCTAATAACGAAGTGACACTATCTCTTTCAACAGCAAAAAAAGGCAATATCGTCCGCATATGCCAGAACACGCACTTCACATCATTGCAACCTGAAACCATTAACCCCTGCGTGGTGAATCACTTTCTGATACAGTGGTTCTAAAAATAGAACAAAAAGCAAAAAACTTAAAGGACACCCCTGGAGCACGGAGGAAAGTACTTGCATGCGCTCTGGAAGTTCTCCGTTTACTATTAAATTTGTGGTTGAAATGTTGTATGCCAATCTAATACCATTACACATGATCGCACCAAGACCAACGTACTCAGCTAGCGTGAACAGTATATTCATCATCATCATCATCAGCCTGACTACGTCCACTGCAGGACAAAGGCCTCTCCCATGTTCCGCCAGTTAACCCGGTCCTGTGCTTGCTGCTGCCAATTTATACCCGCAAATTTCTTAATCTCATCTGCCCACCTAACCTTCTGTCTCCCCCTAATTAAGAAGCGTCAAATCATGAAAGTGTCAAGTACAACAGACAAAATAGAACTAGCAGAGCTTTCGAAGTTGATTAATAGACGTAAGGTATGCGATGTAAGAAGGTATAACATGGAGAGAATTGAACACGCTCTGAAAAATGGAGGAAGTGTCAAAGCATTGAAGAGGAAACTTGGGATTGGCAAAAGTCGGATGTATGCACTAAGGGACAAAGAAGGCAAAATAACTACCAATATGGATAGGATAGTTAAAATAGCGGAGGAGTTTTACAGAGATCTGTACAGTAGCCGAGACAACCACGACCTTAATACTATAAGAACTAGCAGTAACCCAGACGACACCCCACCGGTAATGATAGAAGAAGTCAGAAAAGCTTTGGAGAGCATGCACAGAGGCAAAGCTGCTGGTGAGGATCGGGTAACATCAGATCTGCTGAAAGATGGAGGACAGATTGTGTTAGAAAAACTAGCCACTCTATTTACGAGGTGTCTCCTGACGGGAAAAGTACCAGAGTCTTGGAAGAACGCTAACATCATCTTAATACATAAGAAAGGAGATGACAAGGACTTGAAGAATTACAGGCCGATCAGCTTGCTCTCTGTAGTATACAAGCTATTTACAAAGGTAATTGCTAACAGAGTAAAGAAAACATTAGAATTCAATCAACCAAAGGAACAAGCAGGATTTCGAACAGGCTACTCAACAATTGACCACATTCATACTATAAATCAGGTAATAGAGAAATGCTCAGAGTATAACCAACCACTATACATAGCCTTCATAGATTACGAGAAGGCGTTTGATTCAGTAGAAATATCATCCGTCATGCAAACACTGCGGAATCAGGGCGTAGATGAAGTATATACAAACATTCTGGAAGAAATCTACAGGGGATCAACTGCTACCATAGTGCTTCATAAAGAAAGCAACAGAATACCAATCAAGAAGGGTGTAAGGCAGGGGGACACAATTTCCCCAATGCTATTTACCGCGTGCTTACAGGAGGTTTTCAGAAGCCTAGAATGGGAACAGTTAGGGATAAGAGTCAATGGAGAATACCTTAGTAACCTGCGCTTCGCCGATGACATTGCATTGCTGAGTAACTCGGGGGACGAATTGCAACTCATGATTACGGAGTTAGACAAGGAGAGCAGAAAGGTGGGTCTTAAAATTAATCTGCAGAAAACGAAAGTAATGTACAACAACCTCGGCAAGGAGCAGCGCTTCGAGATAGGTAATAGTGCACTTGAAGTTGTAAAAGACTATGTCTACTTAGGGCAGGTAATAACCGCAGAGCCGAACCACGAGATTGAAGTAACTAGAAGAATAAGAATGGGGTGGAGCACATTCGGCAAGCACTCTCAAATTATGACAGGTAGATTGCCACTATCCCTCAAGAGGAAGGTATATAACAGCTGTATCTTGCCGGTACTTAGCTACGGAGCAGAAACCTGGAGACTCACAAAGAGGGTTCAGCTTAAATTGAGGACGACGCAGCGAGCAATGGAAAGAAAAATGGTAGGTGTAACCTTAAGAGACAAGAAGAGAGCAGAGTGGATTAGGGAACAAACGGGGGTTAAGGATATCATAGCTGAAATCAAGAAGAAGAAATGGACATGGGCAGGGCATGTAGCGCGTAGACAGGATAACCGCTGGTCAATAAGGGTAACTGACTGGATTCCCAGAGAAGGGAAGCGGGTTCGGGGGAACAGTATATTATGTGGAACCATGTCGAAAGCCTTGGATAGATCAATTTGTAACATGGCTACTTTCAGAAGTGCCGCGTCACAATACTCCAAAATGCTTCTGGCGACATGATTATTCGTGAATATGCTCCTACGCTTGATGCCGCAAGTCTTGTGTGGCCCCACCAACTTGTATATAACTCCTTGCAACCTCCTAGCCAGAACTTTTATAAACACCATATAATCTACGTTTGTTAGAGTGATTGGCCGGCATCCTGTCACTTTGCGTAAAACATGTTGCTCTTTTCTTTTAGGAATCAGCCACCCTGCCGCGGTGGTCTAGTGGCTAAGGTACTCGGCTGCTGACCCGCAGGTCGCGGGTTCGTATCCTGGCTGCGGCGGCTGCATTTCCGATGGAGGCGGAAATGTTGTAGGCCCGTGTGCTCCGATTTGGGTACACGTGCCTACAACCCGACGAATGGAAACAATAAATGTCAGGGTCCCAGCTGGAATTGAGCCCAAGCATTCTGCGTGGCAATGAAGCATTTTACCACAGAGCTACGCCATGTCTCGGAACTGCTTTTCAAATAGATGCTAATCTTCTTGAAACGTCAATAGTGGTTGCAGTGCTGCCTGCCCAGATTCATAAACATTACACATGTACTCCTTTGACACAGCCGTCACGTCGGGCTAACGTGAATTGTGGCTAGTGGTATGCGCTGAAGTTTATGTAGCAGAGTCCAGTGTCAGCATCCTCGCAAGCTTCAGGACTTCACATCAGCTTCTGGTGTTGTTAATGTGCATGTTTACGTTGGCTTCGTTGCGCAAGTACAAACAACTGGTTATATAAACACCCGCAACTCTACAACATATGTATGTTCGTGCAACATTTCTACATATATTTAGCGTCATTTCATGACGTATCGCTCAGTAAAAAAATGCAACATGGTCACCTTCTCTGCATGCTTCGCATAACGTCGATTCCCAGGTACGTGTGATCTGCCAATTTTTTTTTTCATTTGCATTCGTCGCGACAATGCCTCTGATGTTGGCTTTTCTTAGCGCTCCCGCATTTAAATTACCAATGCCTGTTTTCGCAGTTCCTGGATAGATAGTATTGCAAATAAGCGTATACTTACGGCTATCAATCAACTCTGGCACATAACCATACATCGTGCCGCTTGGTAAACGGGTATGTTGCACGACCTAGGCGAAAGGATTTTCCCATTATAATTTTATGACCACGCACAAACTCACATTCATCAAGTCCTCTTGCGTTCTCATGCCAATCTTGGACTGCACCATGCAGGTTAGGGAGGCAATCGCGAGAACACCCAGACGTCGACAGACAGACAGACAGACAGACAGACAGACAGACAGACAGACAGACAGACAGACAGGCAGGCAGGCAGGCAGGCAGGCAGGCAGGCAGGCAGGCAGGCAGGCAGGCAGGCAGGGAGGCAGATAGATAGATAGATAGATAGATAGATAGATAGATAGATAGATAGATAGATAGATAGATAGATAGATAGATAGATAGATAGATAGATAGATAGATAGATAGATAGATAGATAGATAGATAGATAGATAGATAGATAGATAGATAGATAGATAGATACGCTCAGAGTTCCTTGGAATCGCTGAAGCATGTTTCGTATTCAAAGCACCTGTTTGAGCGTAGCATAAAGGTGAAGCGATACGCCAGCTAAGCCCGCTGGAACCTCAGCTTATGAGGTCCTATGACCTATGATGTTCACAAAACCTCAATACTGGTTGAGTTTTAGTTTAGACGTCATTCCAGGCGTTGGTAGATGGTCTCAAATCAGAGACCTTTAAAAACAATGAGGACGAGGTTCAACGCACTCATACTGAAAAAAATGGTAGACCCACGTAGAGTGGGAATCGATGACATGCGAATCACGAATGAGAAAGGTTGATATATCACTTTAATATCATCACAATGTTACGAGGTGGAGGTAAATTATGGCGTACATGACTTCCGCGTCATGATTATTATGCTTGGATGTGTCGTTTACCTTCGTCATCTGTTCACGTCACGTGATACCAAATTTAGTATAAGTGGAGCTAGCGAAACGACCACGAGCACGCTATAAGCGTGGTATGTTATCATGTTCTTACATGACACGCGTGTCAAGATTATCATGTTTGCACCAGTCATATACTTTTGTCATCCATTGACGTCACGTAACACCAAATTTGGTATATGTGCAGCCAGCAAAACGGCCGCTAGAGCATCATGAAGGGCCCAATATAGCCCAATGTAGCGCTGACGCGTGCGCACACTGGGCACAGTGACGCTACGTTAGCAAAACGCGAGCACTCTATAGTCTAACGCCAGGTGCGACCCGCGCGACCAGCGTCCGTCGGCGCGGCCCCACGACAACCAGCGAGAAATGCAACACGCTGCATTTCGCCGGATGCGCTGAAACGCGCATGCGCCAAAGCAACGCAGCGCGGCGTGTGCCTCCGAGTATAAGGAAGGACCGGTGCCTGGCGTGGCAACGCCGGCATTACGCGACGAAATGAACGCCGGCGAGCACGTACACGGATTCGCTCTCTGGATTTCGTGCCGACCGGTTGTGCCCCCGCGATCTCCGACGACAGCGCAGCTCTGGCCGACTGGCTCGCCCTACGCAATCTCTCGCCGCCCACAAGAGCTCTCGCTGAGTAGTGCCCCGTCCTCGGACTCCATCGACCATGTCCATCTTTTATATCTTCTCCTTACTTCCGGATGTCACTGCCCCTGCGCCACGCTCTCTCCTTCCCCCTCTCTCTATTTCTATACCTTTAGTCATATCATTTTAATCCATTCTTACCCCCTTCCCTTGTGAGCTACTGTTGAGGTGTCGCACTTTGATGCAGACAGTTACGGGGCTCACTTTTCTCTTCTTTTCTCTTCTCCAGGAATCACATAGGAATCACATAATCACGCGCACCACATCACGTCGAAATGTATTGGCGCCTTGACCGTGATATATAATCATATTCTCACATGACACGCATCTCATGATTATCATGGTTGCGCCTGTTACATACCTTCGTGATCCATTGACGTCACTTATTACCGAATTAGGCATATGTAAAGCCAGCGAAATGGCCGTGAGCGCATCATGAGTGCCACATGTATAGTCAAGTTGTTACATAACACGCATGTCGTGATTATCATGTTTGTATGTGTCATTTACCTATGTCGTCCGCTCGCGTCGCGTAATACCGAGTTTGGTACACGGGAAGCTATCGAAATGCATCATGAGCGTAGCATGTAGTCATGTTGCTATATGACACGCGTCTCATGTTTATCATGTTTGCACCAGTATCATACCTTCGTAATTCATTCACGTCCCGTCATACCAAATTTGGTATAAGTGAAGCTAGCGAGACGGCTGCCAGCGCATCATGAGCGTGGCATGTAGTCATATTGTTACATCACATGCATCTTATGATTGTCATGTTTGCGCCAGTCACATACGTTCATCATGCATTCACGTACCGGAATACTAAATTTGGTATATGTGACACTAGCGAAACGCCCGTGAGCGCATGATGAGCTCTGCATGTAGTCATGTTTTACATGACACGCACGTCATGATTTTCATGTTAGGGTCTGTCGCATGTATTCGCCATGCAATCATGTCATACCATACCAGTTTTGCAACATGCTATGTGAACGAAACCACCGCAAGAACTGCAGGGCCATGAGATGTAAATCATGACATTCATGACATCCATGTCCCGATTTTCATGTTATGACTAGTCGAATATGTCCTTCATACAGTTATGTTATGCCATACCAAGTTTGGTATCGATACCATCATCCAAACGGCCAGGAGAGCTAAAAGGCGTATAGATAGATAGATAGATAGATAGATAGATAGATAGATAGATAGATAGATAGATAGATAGATAGATAGATAGATAGATAGATAGATAGATAGATAGATAGATAGATAGATAGATAGATAGATAGATAGATAGATAGATAGATAGATAGATAGATAGATAGATAGATAGATAGATAGATAGATAGATAGATAGATAGATAGATAGTTGAAAGGCTGCATTCGTACCGATGATAACACGAAGCACAATTTTAATTAGTCGAATCGCTACCCACCTGAGTTCTGTATGGAAAGTTGATTTTCAAACAACTACCTAAGATGTAAAAAAAGAAAACATATCTGGCAAAAAATGCTCCTTGATATTTTTCTCGCTAGAAGCAATCATCGTTAGCCGCAATGCCAGTCAATTGCAAGCAAAAGGTCTAATAGTTTGACTTGAGCAGAAAGTTAAGCTCCGTGGCAACTTCGATTTGCATATTGAAAGGGTTGTAAGGGGTGTAAAAGGCTGCAATGCTTTTGCAGGGCAGTGACTGGGTCATTTACAATAAAAGTTGCTCTCTCTGAGAGCCAGAAAGACGAAATTCGTGTATCTCTACGAAGTAGCAGCTTTGCTGCTGACTTCAGAATGTTACGGTTTCCGGAAATAGGTAAATTAAAAATAGACGCATCACGTTGGGAGGCTTAATGTTCCAAGATAGAAAGTAAGAGAAGCTCTTTATATGCACGACCCCCTGCTCTCACATAACAAACAGTCGGTTGTGACACATGGACGTTCAGCCGTGTGATATGACACGCATCTCATGTTTACAAGAGATTTGCAAGAACTGTACTTGTAATTCTGTGGAATATTCAAATGTTGTGTATAATACATCAGCATTCCCCTTTTAGAATAGGTATACGGTTTACAGAAATCGACCAAGGTTGTTGTTTTTTTCTACTGACTTTTGAAATTCATGTTTATAGAATAAACTAAAGATAAACTGTCCGCAGTCGCTACACTTAACGCTTTCTTTTAAAGAGAATAATTGTCAACAAAACTGGGGCAATGCTTCCCTATAGAAACGACTTATTAGTTAAGATGCCTTTGTTTCAGAGTGGCCAAGCTTAGCAAAACGGCCGCCATAGCGAGACGCACAAAGAGTCATGAAATGTCGAGACAAAGTTTCGAAAAATATTCGTAAACATCACGTCAAGTTCCTAAAACAAAGTTGTATATTTCAATTGTCCTTGACAAGTTCCACAGCCTCTTTCAAACAAACCCAATAAAAAAGTTTTGTGCATTGAAGCTTCATCGAAAACAACTTGAGAGCCTTTGACGCCAACACTGCACGACCTTTCTGTATCTTGGAAACTTCCAAGATGTCACGCTGATGTGCGTGACAGATTTAAGGCAACGATTGGGTGACACGTCCCATACGAAAGGTCTCGTCACAAGAGAGGTCTCATGATCGCATATGAACAGACCTTTTGCCGCGCGCTTGCGGAACGTTTGCAGACGCGGTGATAACTCGCCAAGATGCTGCTCAGCCCTGGCATTGTCACAAGAGCGGTGATAGAGGGGTTCGAACGTCCCCATCCGAGTTTTAGAACTTGGAATGTGTTTATTTACAGGCACACATACAAACACGCACATGCACATAGATATAGTACGGTTTAGCCCTTTCCAGCATCCCCCCTACCTTCCCGAACAAAAAACTTGGACTATGCTACTGCTGCTCTTGGCATGAAAACTGGGCTTTTAAACGTTTAAACTTCGAAGATGTGAACATATCCATGTACAAGTGAAAGCGTCAAAGCAATTAAGTGGTCGCCTTCGACGCGCCGTGGTTTAAAAATGTAATGAAGATTTTAAAAATCAAACAATGTTTCTGCGTTTCAAAAGCGCGATATAGTTATCAGAGAGCGCCGTAGCTCGAAACTACGGATTAACATCAAGCATCTTAAGTTTTCTAACTCTATCACGCAGACCAATATCACTATCACAATCATTGAATATCACTATCACGCTAACCCAATACGCATGTTGAAATCAACATGCAATGAGGATGAAATGCGAATATATCTATAGTTTGTGTGAACCCGAGGCATTCAGAGCTTTCCTATCTATCTATCTATCTATCTATCTATCTATCTATCTATCTATCTATCTATCTATCTATCATTATCTATCTATCTATCTATCTATCTATCTATCTATCTATCTATCTAT